>CABEGB010001311.1:0-88946 GCA_901521435.1 Crematogaster levior
TGTATATAGCACATGTGTTTTAATCTTAAACAGGCAAAAGTAATATGACACTAATTTGGGAAACCAGGAATCCAGCTTGCATCCTATGTTGGGAGGAATTCCATTCACAAAGCACGAGAATCTTTTAAGCGAGAATTGAATATTATAGTCTCTGCTAATAGAATCTTGTGATCTGTAATGGATCGGTCAGCGCTTATTAATTAGCAGCCTGTTGGAACAATAATATTTTTCTACTGCTGATTTGTTAAAAGAGTGAATGAACATTTGTATGGTTATTTAGTTAATATATATCAGTGTACATAGTGCTTATTAACTTATATCTTGAAGCCTTATTTTAGAAACCGTGAAAAAAATGTAGATATGTGGAAATGACTTTATAGGATTGGTGTATATTTTGATGCTCACTTATTTGTATGATTTATAATTCGAGACACAATTTAAGATAGAATTTTGTTTATAATTTTATCATGTTTTAATCTACATATATATGTATTCTATATATTTTGTATGTATTTTAGGTATTTAAATGTTAATTACACGATATGTAAAACTTTTAACTATAATTCCGAACAGAAATTTATTAAAAAATTCATCATATAGAAAAAAAAAATGTTTGAATTTATAAAATGCATACACATACAAAATAAAATAAACTATACTAGAATACATGTACACATTACGATATATCATACATAAAGATATAAACGGAATTCTATCTTGAATTATGGCTTGAATTATAAGTCACACACACGTAAATAAGTGGGCATAAAAATATACACTAATTAGATATCATAGTCATTTTCGTATATTTAAATTTTTTCACTTTTTCCAAAATAAGGCTCTAGAAAATAAATTTATAAATATTGTGAACTGATACATTCACTAACTGAACTTATTTTGGAAAATGTGGAAAAATTTAAATATGCGACAATGACGCTATGATACCTGATTAGTGTATATCTTTATGCTTACTTATTTACATGATTTATAATTCGAGACATAATTCAAGTTAGAATTCTGTCTATAATTTTATATATGACATAATGTAATGTATATGTGTATTCTAATATAGTATATTTTATTTTGTGTGTGTGTTGTATGCATTTTATATTAAATTCAAATATTTTTTTTTATGTATGATGAATTTTTAACTTAAATTCTGTTCCAAATTATAGCTATAACTTTGATGTATCGTGTGTAATACATTTAAATACCTAAAACACAAAATATATAGAATACATATATACATTAAAACATGACAAAATTATATACAGAATTCTATCTTGAATTGTGTCTGGAATTATAAATCATATAAATAAGTGAGCATAAAAATATACATCAATCATAGAGTCATTTTTACATATCTACATTTTTTCACGGTTTCTAAAATAAGGCTTGAAGATAAGTTAGTAAGCATTGTGTACACTGATATATATTCACTAACTAAATAACCACACAAATGTTCATTCAATCTTTTAACACATCCGCAGTAGGAAGACATTGTTCCAACAGGCTGCTAGTTTATAAGCGTTGGTCAATCCATTACAGATCACAAAATTCTATTAGCGGAGATTATAATATTCAGCTCTTGCTTAAAAGATTTTCGTGTTTTGTAAATGGATTTTTTTCTGACGTTTGATGCAAGCTTGATTCCAAATTAGCCGATTCTTTTGCCTGTTTAAGATTGAAACAAACATGATATGGTATTAACAGACAGCATGACATTAAGATGTTATTGGTATAATTTTATCCGAATAAGATTTACCATCAAAATACTCTCTTTAGGTTAAATGGACAGAAAAAAGATAATATTTAAAAGCATTATCTTATACTTAGCTACATTAGTTTTTCTAGCGTTGATGTGTTGCATAAACAGTTATTTTCCAGCCTAGGTTTCACTGTAAATAAAAGGAATTGATTAATGATTAAAAATGATTCGGTTTATGTTGCATACATTGTTGTATTATAAAAAAATTATTAAGTTATTACATAAAATATTCGATTTTGTTTACAATGTGTCACATTGCATACCTCCACAAACTTGCTCTATTTTGTTACCAGACACCTTCATGCTTACTCATTATCATTTTGTAGGGAGAATGAGATTACGAAAAATCATAGATGTTCTTTCTCGATGATGTGAATGCGATAATTAAGATATTAATGCAGTTATACATTAAAACAGTGACATACACACGTGAGGTTAGGATATCTGTCACGTATGCGGTAGGTAATGTAGAAAAATCTTATTACTTACCGACGTTTTTCCACGTTACCTACTATGTATGTGCCAGTTATCTTAACTTAAGGCGGGGAGCACAGACCATTGCATAACGCATATGCATAAGAAATTTGATTGGTCCGTTAGCATGTGCATAAGGAATTCGACCAATCGAATTTCTTATGCATATGTATTATGCATTATGCAAAAGTCTGTGTTTCCCGCTTAAGCCTTCGGCACACGATACGATTTTTCGTACTGGATTGCTTACGTGAGCCAATAAGGATGCAGAATTTTAGATCAAGTGACTTAAAGCTTAATCCTAATTGGCTCACGTAAGCAATCCAGTACGAAAAATCGTGTGCCGAAGGCTTTACTTACGTCAATCAATAAAATATCTATCATGTACACAGTAGGCAAGGTAGATAAACGCCAACCAATAAATGATAAAAATGTTTCTCTACATTGCCTACTACGTGCGTGACAGATATCTTAACCTCGCGTGTGTCACTGCCATATATGTAATACTCCTATATTGCTAGTTCCGTATCTTCCCAATGAGAGGATCGAGGCCATATATGCAATACTCCTATATTGCTAGTAGAGTGCCTATTTCGGGCCAAACATTACGGTACAGACGTATAATAGTCTCTCTCTCAAGTACGCTTCAGCTGCTTTGTGCGCATGCGCTAACAGCGTCAGACACGACCAGGTAATGTTTTCTCTTTTCGTGTTCTTTCCGTCTCATTTTCTAATGTTTAACCTCTCGCTTACACTCACTCAATAGACGCGTCTGCGCATAACAAGGCTTAAACTTCTGACCATATTTGGAAATCGTGCGTCTCTCTTTTATGGGCCTCGATCCTCTCATTGGGAAGATACGGAACTAGCAATATAGGAGTATTACATATATGATCGGTCTAGGTCAGACAGTTAATAAGGACTATTATTTGGGCGTTATGAGATGTTTGCGTGAAGCAATTTGCCAAAAAAAAAGAATTTGTGGGCAAACAACTCATGGATTTTGCACCATGATAACCCACCATCGCACAGTGCCATCATCCGTGAATTTTTGACCAAGAACGAAACGAATACCATCCAACAGCCATCGAATTCACCTGATATGGCTCCCTGCGAGTTTTTTCTGTTCGATCGAGTCAAAAAACCACTACGGGGAACGTGTTTTAACAGCCGAAAGGAGGTAATGGAAAAATCGAAGATGGCTCTGATGGCTATACCGAAAATAGAGTTCTAGAAATGTTTCGAGAGCTGGATCAAGCGCTGGCATAAGTGCGTTGCAGTCGATGGGGAGTACTTTGAAGGGGACAATATCACTTTTGATGAATAAACTTGTATTTTGAATTTTCTGAATGAATTCCGGGAACTTTTTGATCAAGGTGGTATACCAGGGCTAGGACAATTATTGTGCAGTTACAGTATATGACATTGTTTTTAAGTATTGTGCTTTTTTCCACTGTTTTTAAAAAAAATACATTTTGATGATAATAATTTTTCTGATAAGTTACATGAATGAAAACTTAATATACATGATATTAAGTTTTTATTCGTATAACTAATCAGAAAAATTGCCACTAATATTTTATTATATTTATTTTAATCTTAAGCGGATGAAAATATTAAATCTAATTTGCAAACTGGGAATCCAGCTTGCATCAAATATCATGGAAGAATCCATTTACAAAGCACGAGAATCTTTTAAGCAAGAGTTCAATATTATATTTTACGCTAATAGAATCTTGTGATCTGTAATGGAATAATCAACGCTTGTTTATTCACTTGCAGTGTCTATTCAGTTTCATACTGACGTATTAGAAAATTGATTACATTTGTATTTTATTTGTATTGAAAAATAATAATAATAGCTTTTATTAATTATTTTATTTTTTTAATTACTGATCTCATTGAAAGTTTGTACTGTGGTATAGCAATTTTTGTTTAAACTGTTTCAACAAAATCCATTAAAGTTTTTTGATAAGTAATATTTAAGTATATTAATGATACGATTCTGAAATTACTTAAAATTTATGAAAACAATGTAATTTTTTAGTTTTGTATCGCATTTTATACTGTCAGTCACCGATGACAGTCACGCGGCCTGAACGGAAAGTTCAGTGTCAGTCACCGGTGACTGACGTGGCAGCTAACGTGTTAATGAATCTAACCGAATTTACTATATAATACATAAATTTACAGATTTATTTGACAATGTATATTTTTCGTAACTACAAAAAAACGTCAAGCTGCAGTTCATTGCTTGTAAATTTTTTATTTGGTACTTTTCATATTTCCTATTATGTGTGAGCATGTAGCATATCTTTGCACACTATATTTGATCATTGTAAAAATTCATATATAAAAGTGTCGTCAAAATAATCGTTTCATATAAAATGATAATGTCACCATAACATACAAATGATATATCACTGTACATATGTTTGTACTGTCGTTAAAATAGTCAATATATAGTTAAATGTTTATATATTCTTACTAACATGTCATATTTAAAAACTACTGGTAATGTATACGTCAGACAATCAATGTACTCTAATGTATGCAATAATATATGGTAGTATTGAATGTCGTCAAAATAGCCTATTTACATATATATATATATATATATATATATATATATATAATACACTTCATGTGACATTGTATATATGTATATATATAAAATAAAATATATTACTACATACAAATATAATTGTACCTAAAATAGAGCTATGCTGCAGTACGTCGGCCGGTGAAAGTTTTGGTACCGGAACTGTAACCGTAGGACGAACACTTTTCGCAGAATGATCACACCTCTGTTGGGCCTGGTAATTTGAAGGTGGTGGTACGAATGCACCTATGTCAGTGTCATCGTCAGTAGCTGAAAAATTCATATTTAATTATTTATTAATGTCATCATTAGAATGATTATTTGTGGCTACTTGTAAATTGCAATATAATCTTTTTAACAGTACCTGCTTCCTCTTCCGAGGTATCCTCAAGACGTGCGGGTTTTTTGGTGACACGTTTCTTGGCCGATTTTATTAACGCTTTCGCGCACATATCATCCGTATCGTCATTCATGGAAGCGTTCGTGCAATGCTCCTCTACTTGGTTGGCAACTTCAATGGTCTCTGTTAAATTTATAAGGACATTTTATTGTGGTAATTTATTTTCAGAATATTATGTTTATAAATAATTTTACAAAAATATATTAACCGAAAGGTCCCAGGAGTTTACGGTATTCGTACTCGATCCATCGATCGTCTGGCTGAAGTACATGCATCTTTGTCCTTATGAATTTCATGTTTTTTGGAGGCCAAAGAATGAATTTATGATCCGGATGCACCCAATGCTCGGGAACGAGAGAGCAAAAGTCTTCGCACAATACAACATAATATTGCACCATCTACAAGCAAATGATTTCACGTCGACAATAATCACTGTAAAAGTGGCATCACATATTGACTGTTTTGAAACGTTAGTAAAACAGCTTTGCGGCATATTTGGTCTGCAGGCCATATTTGTGGAAGTGACACATTTTTTACTTCATATATGTGCAAGTTACTCGAGGCACATGGATAATTCTGAATATCGTTTCTGTTTAAAAATCCACAACCAATAACGACAATAACATTTCCTCTGAATGCAATATGGTTTATCATGACGATACTTCCATCAGCCATAAAGCAACAATTATCTGGTCTTTTATTTGATACTTCAAAATTTTTGAATTGTAGAACTCGATGCTCCCTGTGACAACCCATAGGAAGGTTGGATCTAACTGGTTTCTTTACCTGAGGATAGTTGAGATTTGTAAGATTTACATTTTCTGTTATTTGCGGAGATTTATCCTGACCAATCTCCGATAATCGTCGATGAATTTGCTGCAATGGATTTGCGTGTTTTCGGAGCAAACGCTTCAAAGTTTGCATGTGATTTTCAAAATCGAAAGCACTAAATCCGTCTAGCGTGCCAAATGCCTTTACACTTTCGTTCAGATGAATCAAATTATGTACGTTACTTGTAACATACTCTTCTCCATAAAGAGTTTTGAATTGTTGCATAAAATAAACCAACAATTCTTTAGCATAGGCATTGTTGACATAGCAATCGCGTGGGTCGCATAATATCCGAATAGCGCAACTTAGAGTATTGAAATGAATCAAATACTTTTTGGGAAGAATTGGTTGTAGCAAAATCGGTCCTAGATATAACAAGAAAGTCCGGAATTCAGTGGCTTTCCAGCGATGCAATTCCTGCAATCCTCGAGGTTTCCTGTTGAAATCTTTGGGTATCCATTGTCTTGAAATCACTAATGCGTCAGATAATTGTTGCACAGTCTCCGCGCGTAATGTTAGAATTCGACGACGATCGAACCATTTCGTCAACAACGTTTTCATAACTCCCAAGCATACTAAATGCATATAATCCAGTGGAAATTGAGTAACCATGTCTATAGATAATGCCTCAAATGGTGAAGTACCTGTATGATGCTCTTCATTCGTTCTGCGCCTAAAGGTTTCATTTGTCCGCAATGGTGCTGACTCGGAAAGAAAGACCATCCGATCCATAAAATCTCCCTCTTCAGTCACATTCCGCAACTGAAATATCCATTGAATTGTTTCGTACATTTCACATAGGATCGTGCGGGACTGTCACAAATTATACATCTTATTGTGACAATAAATCGTTTTGAATCCACAACAAATCCTTCATTGTTCAGTTTTTTATATTCGTTTATAAAAGGTGTTAGATAGTCGTGAACTGAATATGGTTTTTTATCCCCGTGATATGTTCCAATAACGAACGGGGTATTGAAAGGGCCATTAATGATTTTTCCTAAAATAGGCCACAAACTTATTCCAGAAGATTTTGCAATGGGTAGCCCATCGATATTTAAATCCAGCATAATTTCTGTTCCAGAGATGGAAAATGTATTATTTTGCAAGCGTTCTTCTAGAGTTTTTTGCAATCCGTAGTGGAGGTATGTTCCAGGCGGGCAGTCGGTAATTTCCAGATTAGAAGTACGTGGTGTTTTCAACAACGTACGAGAGTCTTCGGGCAAGTTCTTGTGACCCGCTTTTCTCAGAAGTTTTAAAAGGCGATTGAAATGAACATGTTTCATTTGGGTATCCAATGCGAAGAATGTCAATTCCTCTACGAAATCAAAAGTTTCCAAAATAACTGCAGGGCGGTCCTCTTCGAGATCCTCTTCTGAATCACTGTCGCAATCTTCAGACATGAAATCTTGTGCAATGTTTTCCACAGCCCTGTCAATGTTCTGGATATTAATAACATTTTCTGCAAAGTTATCTGCGTTATTAATCCTAAATTGAAGGTCATTTTCCGCCTCGCCATATTTTGCGTTACTTGCACCAGTTGCAGGGTTAAGGTTCTTCTCACTTCGCTCGTGTTTAATGCCCACCGGAAACCGAGGTACATTATTGAGAAGCTCGTCATCGACAGAAGATGAACTGTCTACAAGCATTACATCTTCTTGCCATTGTTCAGCGAGTCGACAGTAGACTTGACGTTCCGACAAGTTATTGTAGCGTTTCCGTTTTGGCATGTTACTAATAATTAATAAAATTGCAGTTACCATAAAAAATGATTAAACGAAACAACTGTGCTATATTGCATTACATATATATCTAATACAAAAAATTAGATTTTTAAGTTGTAAGGCATCGTTCAAGTATTACGTAATGGTAATATCACATATTTTCAGACCCCCTCCCTCATAGTAACCCTTAATAACATTTTGCGAGCCTCCCTCCTCCCAACCCCGTTGACGTTTCGTAACACTATATTATTCTTAATGCAATAAAAATGAAGTTTTAAGAGTAAAAAAGGTTACAACTTATTAATTATGCAAATATAAGAAAACACAACAAAATATTATTCTTCTGTTTTATACTTACAAAGTAGAGAACTACTATAACGCTGAATCTAGCCACCTTCGGTAGTCCCGCGCTTAATCCAAGGCCGACACGGCATTGGGGGGCCTCGGATCCGAAATCGACATCGAAGGTGCTAAAATAGAGTACTATCATCATCAAAATATTCACAGAAACTCGTAATAATATGTGCAATAATAATATGCAATAATTAAAGCGCCACAAGACTTGCTAATTTGTTTACAAAATTGCTGAAGTCATTTTCACGCCACAAGACACTTAGGTAATTTTTTAAATAAATTAACAAGTCTTGTGGCGCCTTAATTATTGCATATTATTATTGCACACATTATTACGAGTTTCTGTGAATATTTTGAAGACGGTAATACCCGCCGAGAAAAGAGGCTGGGATTAGAACGAAAAAATCGCGTGAAAATATGACTTCGACAATTTTTTAAACAAATTAGCAAGTATTGTGACGCTTTATTCATTGCATATTATTATTGCATACAGTTTTAAGAGCTTCTGTGAATATTTTGAAGACGGTAATACCCTATTTTAGCCCCTTCGATGTCGATTTTGGATCCGGGGCCCCCCAATGCTGTGTCGGCCCTGGGTTAAGCACGCTGGATGGCTACCGAAGGTGGCTAGATTTAGCATCATAGAACTACTGTCTCATCACTTGGCCTTGTAGACCGGAATTCATAATCGAGACTTATAAGCGAGTGATTCGTCAATGAAGTTCGAGTTACTTGACCGAAGCCTCTTCTTATCGATTATGCGTAAATAGTCAAAGATGTGATTTACTTTTGACGTAGCTGATCCAGTGTTTCTCTTTAACCCTGCGTCTGTACACTTATTTTTCGCTCCTTCTGACTGTACTCTGGAAATTTAAGACCGGTCCAGGTTTTTAGACTGTTCCTGGCTTTTAAAAAATCTGGAAAAAGTCAGGATTGTTTCTCGAAGTGTCTACTACATTATTCGATAGTGTGTGAAGTCAAAATGTTTTCTCCTTTTTTTATAAAAATAAAAAATCAAACTAAGATATTTTACTTCAAAATTTCAAGAAATTTCGACTGTGTCTTCTAATACTCAAGAGTACAGACGCAGGGGTAAAAACAAATGCGATATAACACGACGCGAGACAGCCTGTATACGAAAAAGAAAAAAAAACGTAAACATCTCTTTTATCTCCTTTCCCTTGTTTCGGAAAACAACAGAGTCTCGAGCTGTTTTCTATGATGCAGACAAAAGTGATGAGTAGCGAGTGTAACTCAATACCGCTAATTTATGTAAACACGTTTCTCGGGCCGAAGTGTATACCGGGCACGATAAATTCGTCGACGAGACCGCGCGTCACCGAGAATTATTGATATCGAGAGATAAACATCATCCTTGCATGCAACCTCAATCAAATTTCTGTGTCTCATATCATCGATAAAATAAATACTCGCCGGTACCGGGCGGGCCATTTTCACAAAGAGTACCGCGACCGCCGCCGTCGCAAAAGATGAGGCACACGTGCAATAAGAGATCGCGCGGTAGTAGACGTAGCCCGTGATATATGTGTGTCGCGACGGCGAATATCAATAAAAGAATACAAAAGAAGTTTTAAAGACTCGTTCCAGAAAAGAATTATAGCGAGACACGATCGCGGATTCCGAAAAATTCTGGGAAAATAAACTCATCTCTTTAATGTGCATTAGAAAACAGACGAGAAGATTGGACTAAAGAACAGGGTTAAAAAAAATTTGATAATGTCCTTACCGTGTAGCAGGTTGCAGCACACGATGTCCGATTAACTGATGGAGATAGTAGAGAAGAAAGAGAAAGAATTAAGAGATAGACAGAGAAACAGATGAGAGAAAGGTAGAGAAAAAGAAAGAGAGAAAGCGCAACAGAAATACAGAGGTAGAAGAAGTACAACAAAAGAGACGAAGAAAAACTCGATTTTTACGGCACTTGAAATCACAGAATTATACACGCAGCTCGATCTCGATCGCTCAAAGTGCGGAATTCGAATGTCAACAATGGCGCTCAGCGCTGCCGGCGCTGCTGTGCTGCCGTGAAACCATGGTAACAACAAACGTGTCACACTGCTCATGCGCAGATTTCTAAAAAATGATACTCGTAATGAATTCTTAATGAGTACTTATTTTTCGTCCATTTGGATCTTTCGGAAAAGAACTCTTTTGGAATTCTTTACGACTAAGAAAAACAATTCTTAAAGAATTCCAGATCAAACCGTTTTTGAAGTCTTAAAGAGTACATTACAATTCGATCATTTTGATCTTGCAAAAATGAATTCTTTTTCAGTTCTTTTTTAATAGAAATACAGAAGTCTATCAGAAGTCGAAAATGCGAATTCTTTTGGAATTCAATGCGATTACCTGTGCTATCTGGGATGTAAATATACTTTCCCAGATAGCACAGAGAATTCGAAAAGAATTCTTTTTTAGTCCTCGATTTACAAAATGAATTCTTTTTCCATTCCATTTTTGTTCTAAAAGTATTCTTCAGCATTCCAAAAGTCTTCACTTTACGTCACCATTTGTGAGTTCTTTTTTAGATTCAAAAAGGATTCCTTTTCGAGTCCATAAGAATCTACTTATCGAATCTACTTAATTTAATTCCAAAAGAAATCAAAATATACTTTTATGGAATCCTTTTTCTAACTATAAAAAGGAATTCTTCTTTAGTTCATTTCGACAGATTACGCGAATTCGAAAAGAACTCAAGAAAGTGAATTCTTTTTGAAATCAAAAGGATTAGTTGTGCTATCTGGGTTTCCAATTCGATAGACTGCGCGCCGATTATTTGTTTATAAATTTTGATATATAAATCAATGAATTAAACTTTTGATGATAATCTCCTATTTTAATCATTATATATAAATGATGCTTTTTAGAATAAATTCTTTACGATGAATAATGTTCATTAGCATCCAAAGTTAAATCGATTAAGCAACTTATTGTGCCAACGAGAGATGTGTTGTAATACACATATAATAGGCGCGTACCAAATCAGTAGACAATGTTTTTTAAATGTTTTTAGTATTTATTGTTTATTAATTATAATAATAATTAATAAATCCAATGAATATTATATATTATCATTATACATAATATTATAATAATTACATATTGTATAATATTGATTTGTAAAATTTACATTTGTAATATTACATTTTTTATTGACTATTAAATATTTGTTTTACATAAATGTTAAACAATTTTTTAAATGCAAAAAAGGGAATTGAATCATTAACATTTTTAAATTATATTTTCAAAAATTAAAACAATTTTTTGGAAACATTTTTTGTTGATTGGATAGTCTACCGTATTGATAAAAGTATTCGCAAAAATATTATTATTACCAGATTTTATTACCAAATCTAGCTAAGACTGAAAATGATATATTATATTTTTCTAGTTAAATTGTTAGATATATCAGTTCTAATTATTATGTTTAATTAAATTAGAATTAATTGTTGTTTATTGTATTAATTATTGTTTAATTGTGTACTGCGATAGCGCAGATCCTTGATTGGCCAAAAAGATCTTGGCGCGACCGTAAAAATAAGGCGAATCAAAGTTTCAATTCTTACTATTTAGTAATACGCGGTCACGAATATATTAATTGTTTATTGTTGAATATACGTCACGCCGAAAAATAAAGACGTTCTTAGGTGTACTTGTTATTGCGATAAATATTATCACATGCCTCGGTAGTCGAATTGGTATGACACCCGCACGGAATGGGGGAGTTCCAGGTTCGAATCCTGGCTGAGGTAATATTTTTCGCAATAAATTATTTAAATGTAGGGGATGGGGGGTATGATTAACACCAACATCTGAAATCAAAATTGATTTTAAGTTGGTGATTGTGGTTGCGTTTAAAGAGCGACAGTGTCGACGCGCAACTTATGTTTAATTGTGTACTGCGATAGCGCAGATCCTTGATTGGCCAAAAAGATCTTGGCGCGACCGTAAAAATAAGGCGAATCAAAGTTTCAATTCTTACTATTTAGTAATACGCGGTCACGAATATATTATTTGTTTATTGTTAAATTAGAATTACCTTGAAGTTTGTTAATCATGATATAATGAGCAGTCTGTAATTATTTATATATAAATAGTTATATATAATATAGCATAGTAAACAAAATTACATACAACAAATGAGTATAAAACAGGTTTATTATAAACCTGAATCTTTATTAAAACCTGAATCTAAGATATGGGAATAGAATTACCACAACTCAATTAATTAAAGTTACTTACACATACATTTTTATTCGCATTTCCATATGTAGCAAAAAACCCAAACATTTTAGATGATTTAGTCATAAACTTCCTTTAGTAATACATTTATTACTTAAAAAAAACCCCATTTTGCGTGAAACATAAAGAGATAATAAGAGAGAGTAGGACACAATTGTATCAAACAACAAGTTAGAATAGGATGCTTTTAAGGGGTTAGACCCCTTGCTTTCCTAAAATCCATATCATTTTTTGAAGATTTTTTGGGGAAGAGAATAAAGTACACAAAAAATCTATTGGAGGCCTTTATTACATAACTATTAAAGAACGTTTATGGTTTTTTTTTTCTTTTTAATAACAAAATCCAATGTTACAGGCGTGTTACGGCAACACATTTTCGCACGACTTCCCTCCATGGTGGCGTAAATGACGGATTCATTTTTTGGATTAGAATAAAGACTTTCAAATAGATTTTTTATTTACTTTATTTTCTTTACAAAAAAAATTTTCAAAAATAGCATGAATTTTCAGTACGCAAGGTGGTCTAACCTCTTAAAACCGACAAAAAATCGATGTACAGTCTATTAAGTTGTAAGAAAGTATATAATATTTATACAAATAATATTAATAAGCCAAGATACTAACACGGACCGAATATGGCTATTCCATTCCAACTTGTCGGAATATAAAAAAATAAAAAACGAGAAAGAAAGAAACGCGTGGAAACACGTCGTGAGCATACACCTTTTTCATTTTTTTTACTTCATGAATTATTTATACAACAGACAAACACTAAACAATAAAAGAATTTTCAATTTCTTTACCTTTGTAAAATAAATATTAAATTTTTCACGACGATATCACACACGATATCAGAAACCTATATTTTCACTTCCGTGTAATGGCTGGTTTACGCTTCGGTCTTAATCTTAATCTTAAGAGTTGATAACGTAGAATACCATAGAGGCGTTTATACTTCCCTAAAAACTTTTCCATAAACGCCCCTATGGCATTCTATGTTATCAACTCTTAAGATTAAGATTAAGACCGAAGCATAAACCAGCCATAAGTGTGCTGAAGAATTCGAGAATTTTACATAGTCGCTTCGTCGTCTTCCCTTCTCAAGCAAATTGACCAATTATAGCAGAGAATCTGCTACCTTCTATCAAACCCGATTGGACACATTGAAGTATAGTGAAACTTAGAAATATTAATTTATTTCTATACAAGACCGGATGTCCATACAATGACAGATTCCGTGAAGTGTTCAGCCAATAAAAATGTGACTTTTTCAAAATCTGCAAGTTGCTTGGCTACATATGTATTTCTAGAATCGAAATCTCGAACCGATTTCTAGTATCGTGGACACAAGGACTTACAAGATAAAAATTCTTTACAAAAATGTCGAGACTATGGCCGGTATTCATAGTCGGGTCTTATAATCCCAGATAGCACAGAGAATTCGAAAAGAATTCTTTTTTGGTCCCCGATTTACAAAATGAATTCTTTTTCCATCCCATTTCTGTTCTAAAAGTATTCTTCAGCATTCCAAAAGACTTCACTTTTATGTCACCATTTGTGAGTTCTTTTTTAGATTCAAAAAGGATTCCTTTTCGAGTCCATAGGAATTCACTATAAAAAGGAATTCTTTTTTAGTTCATTTCGAACAGATTACGCGAATTCGAAAAGAACTCAAGAAAGTGAATTCTTTTTGAAATCAAAAGGATCAGTTGTGCTATCTGGGATTAAGACTGTCTTAAGTTTATCTTCAGATACTTCGTAGCCAATGAACTGATTCGTACAGCATCTAAAGATAAACTTAAGACGATCTTAAATTTAAGACCTGACTATGAATACCGGTCTATGACCGATATTTCATAATCTGTTCTTATTTCAAGACTAACAATTACATATTTTTTCTTAAAAACAACTATGTGTTTTCTTGACATAAATTGATTTCTCTCATTATTCTGTGCATAAAAGTATCAAGGTAAGGTCATCTAAAAGTGAATATTTTATGAGATATTTTATAGTTTATGTAAAATTAAGAAATTATTTTTTGACATAAAATACTGTATCTTTCAAGCCTCGTCACTCAAAAAGTACTTTATGAAAAAATACTATTATAGTGTTTTGGAAAGCTCTCGAGGTAAGCTATAAGAATATGTAATAAAAAATAGGGGGTTTTATTTCAGAAATTGAAAGTGATCTTCACGTGACCTTGGCACGTTCACTCAAGGTCAAACCAATGACATCATCTTATATCCCCCTTCGAACCAAACAACTTTTGTCTGAAACGTTTTTCTTATCTTCATATTTTTCATATTTTTCAAGATATTTGTCTGGGGTGATTAAAATGAAACACCCTGTATATATTCTCTTTATAATTGAGGTGCAATTTTAAGATTTCATACCTTTTCGTAAAATAAACAAATCACTTGAATTTAGTAATTCGGTAATACAATTTTCTGATACAATTATTTTATTATTGAGTTAAAGCTACTTGGATTGTGATAAGATCTTTGAATGAGAATACAAAGATTATCACTTGGGTCTCTTTAAGCCTTAAGGTACAACGTCGACTACAGAATATACATATATTTTCGTGGAAAATCTACTGCGCGAATATTTAAAAACTGCATGTGTTGTTAATTATAATTATATTAGAATTTTGTTCTGAAATACTATATACATATATGGAAAAGTCTAATGAATATTCCTGACAAACGTCATGATATTTGATAACTTCGAAAGTGTGCATGGAACTTAAAGTTTACGTTTCTCATTTTTGACTTTTTGGTTTTGGTTAGGTTTTTAGCCTTTTGCTCAAATTGTAAGCTCTACACTGTTTTTTTGCTGACAAAATGTTTTCGGCCTTAAGTTACAATTCCTATAAAGTTCTGAATGAGGTGGCTAAATCGCAACTGTAAAATTTAACAAAGCTCTAAACTTGAGCAAAAGGCAAAAAAGTTATTACAGATCTTAAAGGAGCGCGCGGAGAAGTTTCGTCGAAAAGTCCGCGAGCGAACCGATTGCTGTAAAGCCAGATAGCACAACTGATCCTTTTGATTTCAAAAAGAATTAACTTTCTTGAGTTCTTTTCGAATTCGCGTAATCTGTTCGAAATAAACTAAAAAAGAATTCTTTTATAGTTAGAAAAAGAATTCCATAAAAGTATATATTTTGATTTCTTTTGGAATTAAATTAAAGTAGATTTAAAGAAGTCCTTTTTCTGTTTTGTAATGGATTCGAAAAGAATTCACTTTTTGTGAATTTTTTATTTCAGTGAGTTTTTGATATTAGTATAATTACTGTATTATTACAAATTTATTACACTATAATATTTATAGTATTATTACAGTATAAATATATTATATGCGCAGTGTAAAATATATAATTTTCCTAAAGAAATAATATTTTCGGTATAATATTAGTGTTCATTATTGTTTCGAAAAACAAAAAACAAATGGTGGCATAAAAGTGAAGTCTTTTGGAATGCTGAAGAATACTTTTAGAACAGAAATGGGATGGAAAAAGAATTCATTTTGTAAATCGGGGACCAAAAAAGAATTCTTTTCGAATTCTCTGTGCTATCTGGGAAGCCTATCCTACAGTAAGCAGTACAGAGTAAGAAGTAAGGAGTGCGAAATGGGATTTGCCCATTTTCATTACTGCCGATTTTTAATTCGTCAAATCTTACTTCTTACTCTGTATTGTTTACTGCCATTGTAGAATAGGCTCAACGTGCGGATGTAATTCGCAATTTCAACGGAAATAGTCAGCGCATCACGGTTTACCGCATCGTGTAATAATCGCGCATCTAACGACAACCAATCGAAATAACCGAAGAAAGCCAGTAGCAGTCATGTATATTTAGCGAAATTGCAGATTTCACGAGATGGAACCGTTGCCGTCAGAGTTGCACTCGGACTCAAAGTGTGCTGTGCGTCTCCCACCAGTCCATCAGTACCATCGAGAGTCAGGTCCCGCCACGCGTCCGGTGCATTTGCACTCGCAATTGTGCATTATGCAATTGAGCAATAATATTTTGTGGCCACAGCTTCGATGTCATTTGCGAACGAGCAGATTCGCGCACTGTTGATTTATGATTGCGCGTACATTCGCGACGGTGATCACGCGTCGAGGAGCATAAATCCATCGGTGCACGCGGAATATGAAACTACGATATATAAATACATGTATGTATACGTATTTAAACCCTGTTTCTTGTACCAAAGCAAAAGTCATTTATCATTAGTCGAAGAGAATGATCATTTTTTGCGGAGGACATCTAGAGAAAAAACGATATTATCTTACGACAGTTGAAGTGATTTTGCATCTTTAACACAGCACTTATCTAATCGTGTTTACTTAACTTACCTCTCTCTGAACGTTGTTTTTTAACCACTTTGTCACTTTATATGCGTATCGAGTTTGATGTTGATTTCAGGTTGGTACTGAATACTGGATGCAGGAGATAATTGTGTGACAAACCGTCAGTATTAGTGAGATATTTTTCAAAGAATTAAACAAATTGAGACAAATTAATACATACCTTTATGTTACTTCACAGAAAATGGCAAGTACTATATATATAATAGGATTTTTGCTATTGGGAGGAGCAGCAGCGTGGACCGTTGATATTATACCTGATATATCTGTACATATGAATGAAATAATATCAGTCCCGTTCAGCATACATAATACCACTTTGTCCGATCCACATGCATGGACTGTTAGCGCAGATCAAAATATCGCAATACCGAGTCACTTCCACGTGACAACATCAAATAAAACTTCTTTCAATGGTATTTTAAATATCAGTGGCATATTTCTTGGTAGGACGAAATTGACGTTTACTCTGAAAGAAATGGCTGTAAGTAAACATTCAATCTTGTTGTTTTATTTTTGAGTATAACCAAAGGATTTCTTTTTTAGGATATTTTTCCCGAAAACAGCCAAGAAGTGTCTCTTATTACTGTAATACGAGAGGAACGCACAATAGACTCTATATTTACTGCCAGCGTAGCGATACTTGTATCTATCTTGTATATTAATTTTGGCTGTGCCATAGATTGGAGTGTATGTCGTGATACATTAAGAAGACCGATAGGTCCAGCCATAGGTTTTCTCTGTCAATTTCTGATCATGCCATTGGTAAATTTTATTGTAAACATGCTAGATGTATCAAGCAGTTGATATACAAGATATCTAATAATAGATGTAAACGGCCATAGGTAGGTACAAGAGGTAACTGACAATGAGAGTAGAAAAATCCTTTACCAATTTCCACAATAAATAATAAGATGTTAATAAAAATTAAGATCCACATGGATTGGTAAAGAACTTTTCTATTTCTTTTAACTTTACCTCCGGCCAATGTTGTTTCTTTATTTGTTGCTATTATCAGTCATCTTGTATAGATATTATACTTTGTATTTTGTATGCTTTTTGTCAATTAGATGATTTGTGATTGTGATTTTATATTGTTTCCAGTTAAGTTTTGCCATTGGATATCTTTTATTTCCTGATCATCCTGAACTGCAAATAGGCATGTTCTTCACAGGAATAAGTCCAAGTGGTGGCGCTTCCAATATGTGGACACTGTTACTTGATGGCAATCTGAATCTTTCAATCACTATGACCACTATATGTACCGTTGCTGCATTTGGTAAGTAATATGTGACATGAAATTATTTTTGTACAGTATTACATAAAAATTCGCTACTTTTCATAGGAATGATGCCATTTTGGGTCTTTACATTGGGCAGATATATTTTCGCACAAGGAGCAATTACAGTTCCCTATCGTCATATCGGCACTTTTGTGATCGGTCTCATAATTCCACTGATCATAGGATTTTTTATTCAAAAAAAATTTCCAAGGATATCAAAGATATTAGTCCGAGTAATGAAGCCTTTCTCTGTGATCTTAATTTTATTCATCGTTGTATTCGCTATCACGACTAATCTATACATGTTCAAATTGTTTTCATGGAAGGTAAGTCCATATCTTTCTTACAAACTCATGAGAACGATATAAAAATTTTATTTTTCACCTTAGATTATAATTGCGGGAATGGGTCTACCCTGGTTAGGCTTTATGTTTGGCTTTACAATAGCGTATATCTGTAAGCAGTCTCAAGCTGACGTACGAGCAATTGCCATTGAAACTGGTATTCAAAACACAGGCGTGGCCATCTTTTTGTTACGATTTACGTTAAAACCACCCGCTGACGATCTAACTACTGGTAAGTGCATATACTCACATATACATTACTTTAATCGTTTAACAAAATGTTTTTTTTTTTAGTGGTTCCTGTGTCTACCGCGATGATGACACCAGTACCATTAATAATTCTATTCATAATAAAATTAATTTATCGATACAGGCAGAAGAAAACAGGAATGAAGAAAACAGGAACATTAAATTCTGTTCCATCTTTAGAAAAGCTCCAACAAACCACAGATATTTCCACCATCACACAGTTAAATGAAGCTAGATTAATTGATCGTGCAGAATAATGATCTTAGATCTTACTGACATATAAGCAAAAACTATATATTATATATATTAATCTAAAAAGAAGGGTATTATTTGACGGCAAACTGGCTACATGATATCTTGTTTATGATCTTTATTTATGTTCTCGACGTTTTGACCATTGGTTTTAGTCCTTTTCAAGTGGTATAATACATTTTTGTTCGCTGTTGAGAAAAACATTTATTATACCACTTGAAAAAGACCAAAACCAGTGGTCGAAACGTCGAGAACATAAATAAAGATATCATGTAGCCAGTTTGCCATCAAATAATATCCTTCTTTTTGGATTGTTAATCACTGGCAAAGAGAAGATTTATTTTCATAGTCACATATTAATATTGAAAATTTAAATTTTAATAAGAATAGGATGGTGTGGGTATCATATAATTGTATATGATAACATCTATGTCTACCATTACTGTCGAACAATACTGTTGAATGTTATTTGAGAGTGTATATTTTTATGCTGATGGTACTTAATAGTAGTTGTAACAATTTAGTTTGTTGCTTAGCGAACAAAGATAGTTAAATATGTATTTTATAAGTATGGAAAATTTCGCCTGCATTTATATATTTTATTTTTAATATGAAAAAAATTAAAAAGTATTTCTCTAAACATATTTTTTATTGCAAAATGCCTAAGAAACTCGTTTTAAAGGTAGATTTATATATAAACAAAACATAAACAAAAGTTTTAATTCAATGCGTCAAGTTGCATCGTTAAATTTGTAAATTTCTAACATGATCTAACAAAAAATGATTCTCACTCATTGGAAAACTATTTCAAAAGTTCACGTCCGTAATCTCATTTGAGCTAAATATAACGATAGCAAAGTTTACAGTGTGTGACAAGTTTGAAAATTCTTTGCATCAAAGCTATTTCATTCAATACTATCATGCAATGTATCTCGTGAAGTGTCATATGTGGAATTTGACACTAAATTACATTCAATACTTCCAGAATGCCTGACTCAAACTTCATATGTTCAACTTCGTATGTTCAACTTTTTGAAGTGTTCTGACTGAAGGAAAAATTGGATATTTCTTAATGAAGTCCGAGTAGCCTTGCGTGCCCCATTTCATCTTGTAAATTAATCCGTCGGAAATGCTTTGAGTGCTCCATTTTCTTCCTCTTGTAGTTTTTGAACATAAAGCCTTCAATTGATCTTCATGCAACTTTTCGGTGAAAACTCCACAACTGCGACGATAGGAATATTGAATTCTTTTAAGTTTTGTTTTCATTGTTTCATGTTGCCTCTTGATATAGCAGTAACTCTTGAAAATTCTATCTGCTATTTTCTGCATAGAAATATGTTTTGTCTGGAGTGCAGCTAATTCTTTTTCTTTTAACTCTAATCGCCGCTTCAAATCCACAGATTCTTCTACAAATTCCTTTTCTACAGATTTTTTTTCCACAGATTTTTCTTTCACAGATTCTTCTTCCATGGTTTTTATAACTGACGAGGATACTGATGACTGTATTTTGTGTGCAGACATTTTCTTAATTAAATTGACAGAGGTGACAGAAGTTTCTGGACAAATAGAAATATTATTCATATTTACATTAGCAATACCCTTCAAAGGATTTTGTGATTGATGAGAGATGGTAACAGGAACACTGGACAGGCGACAGTAGTTATGTTTATCAATAATAGAGATGTGAGGAGCAGACAAAGAGTTTTCTTTTGAAGGTAATAGCGATGGAATAGCTGAAGACTGTAACTTTCTTGAACCATCGATTCTCTTCTGTTCCCACTGGTCTTCGCTAAAATGAAGCTAAACATTTGAAAAAAAAGGATACAATTAATATGATTAGTAACAAATTTGTTGATAGCAGTGGAAATACAGAGTAATACATACTTCGCAAAGTGTGCTATTTGCATGAGGTTGCCAATTTACACGGTTTACCATTGTAATCCATTTCGCACGCCTTTCTGGTTCTTTTGGAAATCGAAATAATATTATACCTTGTTTCTCTTTTACATTACAACCTTTAACTACACAGTACCTCACCATCTAAAATAGAGCAAAAAAACGAATTATGATGAGAATCCGATACACAAATGAAGAGGTTAGGTTGCGTATATGTGTACTATTGAGCATGAATAAGAAGCTCACAATATCAGTATGAAGTCTCCTGCTGTTTTTTAACAGAGAAAAAACATTTCTACTTACCGTGATTACAAGTGTGCATTTATTTACATTGTATATAAATTAGAGTCCTACGATCAGAGAGGCGTGATCTTGTTCCTACTTCTTGATTGGTCGATTGCAGCCGCCATGTTAGGCTCGCAAGGTCCCACGTGACCCATGTTTGTGTTCACGGCATAGACATACGGTGCTTTCCATCTAGCGACACAAGTCGACACAATTGTCATTCTATCTTTGTTATTTATTAATGTTAAAAAAAGATAGAATGATATTTGTGTCGATAGATAGAAAGCACCGATATACTATTGGTGCTTTCCATTTAGCGACACAAGTCGACACAAGTATCATTCTATCTTTGTTATTTATTAATGTTAAAAAAAGATAGAATAATGTTTGTGTCGATTTGTGTCACTAAATGGAAAGCAACATATGTCTATGGTTCATGGACTTAAGGCCACTTCGACCAAACTCTGATTGACTCAGGGTGCTTTCCAGCAAGCCGCAGTGTAACACAGTGTCCACTAGTATGAGTGAGACACACTCATATATCTCACTAGATATACTGAGTGTGTCTCACTCACACTAGTGGACACTGTGTTACACTGTGGCTTGCTGGAAAGCACTCTCAATCGTTGATTAAAGGATTGCCAACATGACAAAATAGAAATTCAGTATAATCAACTGTATTTCTGGCGATATAATTGATCTAAACTCTAATCTAAAGTCTTGTGTCCACGATACTAGAAATCGGTCCGAGATCTCGATCCAAGAAATATGTAGCCAATCAACTTGCAGTTTTTATGGAAAAGCGGCAATTTTATTGGCTGAACGCTTCTCGGATGGAGATCTTGGACCGAGTATCGTGAACACAAGGCTTAAGCCCGTGATTCAGGGTATCGATCAATAATTTTTCACGTGAAAAGTTTCACGTGAACTCAACGATTTCAACCAATGAAATCAATGAGTTGCCCAATGAGTCTAATTCCATTGGTTGAAATCGTTGAGTTCACGTGAAACTTTTCATGTTAAAAATTACATGATCGATACCCTGACGCTGAAATAAGTCAAGCATAAAAAGGCACCTTAAAAAATATATTTTTTTCTCTATGATTGTGTTCCGATATTCACTGCAGTACTAAAAATCTATACTTTACGTCACGTATACTATAGATTTTCAGTACTGGCAGTGAATATCGGAACGCAGGCTATATCCTCCGAATACGATTTCTAACGCAACCTATAGCAATTGTTATCCGAGAAGCGTTCAGCCAATAAAATTGCCGCTTTTCCATAAAAACTGCAAGTTGATTGGCTACATATTTCTTGGATCGAGATCTCGGACCGATTTCTAGTATCGTAGACACAAGGCTTTATATCTATGAAAATAATTGTAAACTATCCGTGTCACAGTTGTACCATCATATTGATTATTTCCTAGAGTCTCGATGCATATGGCAATAATTTGTCCACTTGACCCATCTTTTTCATTACTCTCCGCAGATCGAAGGTATCTCGCGGACGGATTAGAATCCTCTTAAACAATCACGGGAGAATTTACTTTTGTCAAACAACTCGTCTCTCCAATTTGCCAAATAAAATAAATCGCGCACTAATGTTGGCTATCTTGCACTCGCGTGCCCGTCGCCGCCCGTTCTTACCGCTGACTTCAGTGCGTGTGATTCAGTGATTCAGTTCACAGTGTTTCGAGGTCCCAGGAAATTTGTGGAGGTGTGAAGCGAGCGCATGAGCGATTCGATTCGAACTTTTGCAGTCTCCGTGTTGACCGAAGATGCGATTTATCCACATCAACGGACGACACGCAGATTAGTAGCCGCGATAGAGTGTATTCCCGGTGTAGGCTCGCGATTGTGACGCGCGCATTCCTCACAAACGAGCACGGGAGAGAGGAAGAGAAAAAGGGTAAGCAGAAAGAGAGAGAGAGAGTGAGAGACGAGGGACGGAGCATGCGACCGCGCCTCTGCGACGTTACTCGTGTCGATGAGGATGGGAAGTGTGCCGCTACCGCCGCCGACGACGACGAGGACGAGGAGCAAAAGTGAGTCAGGAATAACGTCATTGCGGTACGTCGTGCGGTGCTGTAGCATCATCGCTTAGGAATGGTATCGCCGTCCAAACATCAATATCAGCAGCAGCAGCAACAACAACAGCAACAGCGACGGCAGCAGCAACTCAGACAGCTGTCGAGAGAGACCAAGTTCAATCTGCAACAAACGCCAGGTAAGTTCTGTAAGCGCATAATTCCGCATTGCATAATAACCCACGTCGGTCGTCAATGGACATTACGTGAAATGTTTGCTCTGTTGTATTTGACACGCATTGTACATGCCTGTATTTCTCTATCTGGATACACACATATGATACACCTAGAAAAACATGCCAATGGATCGATCAGTGATCACTGAGAGTGCTCGAAGTATTGGCGAAAAGATGATTGTTTATGTATGTATATATACATATATATATATATATATATATGTACTGTCACTGAGAAATTCGAGTTGTTTTACAGAAGACTGAGATGCCTTCCAAGTCTGTCTTAACTTTGGACTCTACAAACAAATAGCAAAATCTTTGCTAATGCTGGAACGAGTACTCTGAACGATCATCAACATTTTCTTTGCTGTATAGTGCAAATACTGACGATTCATTTTATATATCCCATCTTGTAATAAATTTTTTGAATGTGAGTAACAAGATTGTTATTATTGCTTGATTAGAGGCTGCACCAATTTGTCTGTATCATGTGATTTGTACAGCAGTTGGTACAAATGCAAGACAGCAAGTGAGATACAAAAAGCGCAGATACTTCCCGTGATGCGTTCCTCGAAAACAAAAAATTCACAAGAAACCTTTCTAATGTTCTATACGCTTTGTCAGTTGATTCACTCGGATCGACAATTGAAAAGCTTTGTCATACCTCGTCGAGTCTACAGGACAAATGCAATCATTGCACCGATTGCAGCATAAAAAATAGGTAAAGTTAAAAAAATTTCTTTTGTAGATATTCGTATACGAAGGGGCTCGCAGCCTTTGGAAGAGAAGTCATTCTATTTGGATATAAAGAACCATGCCGTTGCAGCCAAGCTAGAGGCACGGATCAGGGAGTTGGGTGGTGTGAGTTGCATTTTATCTCCTTGCTTGCGCGATGCTGCATTACAGTAGCTCGTAGCCCGCGTTTCCCGCTTCGTTTCTCACCGCTTATCGATTTGTCAGAGCGTTTTGGTGTATTTCGGGCGAGTGTGCGAGCCCCTCTCTCACTTTCTCTACCTGCCTCTTTCTCTGTCCCCCCCTCTTTCTCTTCCTTGCCCGCCCTCCCCTCTCTTGCCTCCCTCCCCTGTTCTCTTCCCGCCATTTTCGATCACTATGCCTACGGCCGCTTCGACGTAATGCCCGCTCGCTCCCCTACAGAGAGCGCAACACACATACCTACATATATAAACACACACGTGTGCGCGCGCGAAAAAGGAAAAAAATTCGAATCTCCGTCTCTCGCGACCGATGCGCTCTCCGTCCATTCAAACCGACCTCGTTGCCACGCGATATTACTGAGTACGCGCGCGATTATCGAACTGCCAGAACGCGGCAAAGCACTCGTTCCCGAAAAATTCCGCGCGCGGGTCTTACCGGGTCACTCACTAACGATCGCGAATCTTGAACGCATAACTCTTTCCCGAAACTTAATTCGATTAAATTTACCTTTTGTGTCCTCCAAAATTAAGATCACGCATTCATTTTCAACAACTAAGAAGAAGCTTCTATTTCACATACATATATATAAAGTTATATATTGGTACAGATACATATTTTACTAAACAATATTCATTAAAATTGCTAGGGGACAGCTGTTTTATTTTTACTTCTGTTTTGTAACTGGGTCGCCAATACACAACGTCAACCTCCAACAGAAAAAGACACGTTCTCTCGTTACCGAGAAGTTGAGCTATATAATTTATCCTCGGTTTGATACATTCGATTAATTCCTCATAAACCTGACGGTGTTCTAACTCAAACAACCGTTGTTGTACTATGTAAATACAACATTGTTATATATGTTCTACCAAAATTTTTCATTCTATAGGCAGTGTCAAAACTGTTTTCCACAAACATTGCCACGCTCGTCCCCGATCATGTAATCCGCGCAAGTCGCTAAAACCAGTGCCGTAAAATTGTCCCTCCAACTGCGATCCCCCGCTCTTACTCCTTTTTTTTCTCCGAAGGCGATACTCGTTTTACTCGGAAGGTTCGAAGCGCGCGAAGCCAGAGAAAGAAAGACGGACGATCCAATGCGGAGTTGACCCTCGCGGACGTGACCGAGCGTTGCGCGCAAGGAAGTGGGCTTCCGTGCGTCCGCGCCGGCCGTGTCTTCTCGCCGCGAGGCCGCGTCGTTGCCGCGCCGCGCGCGCGGGGGCTACGCCCTAAATTCGAGCCACTCTCGGCAACGTTCGCGCCGCTTTAGCAACGACGACGCGACGTTAGCCGCGTACGTATTCACCGTCTCGAAAACCGTGCGCACCTCGACGCGACGCGACCGATTTTTCTGTTGACAAACAATTCCCGCGGCGAACCTCGCCTCCCGCGCCATCTTCAGAGCGATGCGCAAAACTCACAGCTTCGAAAAAGGGAAGGAGGAGAGGGCGGAAGAAAAAAGAAAAAAAAACAAATAGCGAACAACTTCGCATCGTATCGCGCGTTGTATGACCGGATGAGGAGTAATTATACTAAAACATTCCGATTATTTCACGGCGCAATATCTGTGGAGAGTTGAAAGTCTCCTCGGAGGGATTGTAAAAAGGAAAAGTTGAAATTAGAGTCCAGCAGGTTAACGTTATTAGAAAAACAGCAAAGCTTTCGCGATTAACATAGCGCGCTCTAGAAACGTAATTAAATTTCGCGTACACGCGCTGGGACATTTTTAATCAATGAAATAATATACATCGCGCTTGACGTACACAATGGTATTTACGAGATGCTCCGGATAATTTTGCCTTACCTAATGATTTAACGGGACGAGCGAGGCAATTCCTCGCGAGCGGAAGAGCGCGAGTACAAAGTCTTGCGTCGCAACGGTCTATTAATAGAGCAGCTGTCAAATCGCACACTGTGCGTCGAGTCGGAGATCCATCGTTGCCATCGCTGTTATCTGTTGACAAACAAATCGCGAGAAACCGGCGCGGGTCGCGCCATCTGAGCAACCGCGCGCGGAATCGTTTTCGCGCGCCGTGCGCGAAAATTTCGAAAAGCAAAGTTGCTGGGGAGGGGAGCGAGGGGAGGGAGACGAGGCGGAGGATGGCGGCGTCGCGCGACGCGAACAGGCCGCACGGACGGGAATCGCGCGCGTGTCCTCGTCGCCGACGTCGGATGCGAGAGCAGCGGACGCGCGCGCCGTCTCCAGGCCTCCGTAACAAGCTACTAACGGCGAATAGCCATTTTGTGCGTGACAGTTGTCCGCCGCGGGCAGCGAGGAGTGCGAGTGGAGCCGCGCGTCGCGTCTCGTGGCTCTTTCCACCCGGCCGCTCTCCCTCATCCCTTCGCCCCAACGTCGGAGCGTCGCTTGGTCGCGCTTCGTCAACGCGGCGTACCTGGCGTCGCGCCTGGCGTAGATCGCGCCGCGATTATCTGCGAGCAGAGCGAAGCAGTCGGTTGGTCGCGCGTTGTGCCTGGCGTTTGACAGAAGGCGAACGCTCGCGACTCTCGAGGACGTGTCTTCGCCTAGCACCGTCGCGTCGAATGCGCCGTCGCCGGGGACCGCTCCACGTGTCTCCCCGCGTCTGCCTCCCGGCGCCTGGGACGAGAGACAGCTGGCGGCCGACGCGTCGCGTCGTATTATTAGAACAACGCTATGCGACCGGTAGCGCAAGGCGAGTGGCGGCGTCCGCTACGTGAGAACCAGTCGTGGCGACACGTGCGCACTTCCCCGGCCGAATCACGTTCCTCGGTGTAACGGTCGGCCTCCGTTTCTCGCCACTGCCATCGCCATCGTCACTGCCGCCCCGGTCACTCGAGGAAAGTCGCGAAATCACTTGACGTCAGCGTAACACGATGTGAGCGTGTGTCCCAAGTTGCCAACCATCGGCCTCGCTCGCGCATCACGTACGTATGCACGTATGTGTGTCGCACGCGACACAACGTTTTGCTCGTTGCGCAAACGATAAACTCCCTTGAAAGTCGGAGACTGTCTCTGTCACTCGCTCGCGAGACGCCTGGATGCCTGGACAGCTCAATCGCAGACTCGGCTCGCAAACATCTCCTTTGTCCGTATTGGAGAAGCCGCGCTTGGAAAGAATACGATCTGATGCGTTAGTTGATTACTTGGATCTCTGTGTCGTACGCTTGTGTATGTTTACCTGTCTCTGCTCTTGCCAGCTTTGCATTTCCGCATCTGTGTGAGATACCACACCTTGCCCAACTGTTGTTTCAACTTGCCATTCTTTGTTTCTAGACGGTCGAATTGTTTCTAGTACGCAGTGTGAATCTTGTAGCCAGCGATAGAGTAGATAAGGCAGGTCAAACAAACTTCGAGAAACATAGATGGGCCTGCGGTGCCAGTGGTGGCAGCGGAGGACCCCGTTCACTGAGAAGTGTCGAAATCCCGACTCCTACACCTCCGACGCCATTACTAAGTTCTGAATGCCCCTCGTCCAATTCTACTCTGCGGGGTCAAACTACCCAAAGATCTGTAAGTAAGGAAGATGAGAAAGTAGATAAGTTGCGTCGAGCTTTTAATTGCACAAAAACCATGTTCAATTCTGTTAATATCATAATAAAGAAATCAATGTTTTTGTCTTTGTACATCCTCTGGACATTAATCTTTTATAAAAAAAACGTTATGTAAAATTTCTCGTTGTAGTATCAACAAATTTGCAAATTGGTAGCATGACAGTACAATAATTTTGTAATTGTTTTGTATTTCTAACTCGATAGAAATCGCGGGTGGATGCAATGTTGGAACGTGCTCTGACGCAGCCACAACAGTGTTTCGTGGATCCGCTAAACAACGCCCACAGTTGGGGAATTCCTATTTGGACGACGGATAAGCTTCAGGCTTGGCTTGACAAGATCTATGAATCGATCAAGAATACTTCTAACTTGAAACAAATTAATCAACATAGCTCGACGAAAGTCAAGCATTTGAAAAGACCATACGTCAAATTTGACTCTACCCACAGGTAATCATCGTAGTGATATTACGCAACACATTTTAATTTCGCGTATGTGTCTTTCCACGTATGAAATTGTTTCCCGTGTTACATTTCTATTTATAGAACTACCAGACCAGTGTTCCTGGAATTATCGTCGTGGCCCACGTTAAACTTCGACGGTGATCCTGGTTCGTGTCCATTCGACGTAAAGAAGCAGGAAAAACGAGAAAGCAAATTGACAAACAAAGAGGTCAAGGAGAATAACAGGGACATTGAATTTATAAATAAGGCGGAGGTGCATTATTCGCTAGTATATAAAACATAACGTATTGATAAACAGTAAAATTATTTGATCGAATTTCTGTGTCAAGAAGGTCATGGACAATTTTTTTTCGTATGGACAGGGTAGAGAAATGACTCGGAGACCCCGTGCCACCGCTGCACGTGCCCGTCGAACGGAACAGCTAGTCGCTGGCTATTGCGAAATTTGTCGTACTCATTATGACGATTTGTCCAAGCATGTGCAAAGCGAGCAGCATCTGAGTTTTGTGGGGAACGATGACAATTTTTTGTCATTGGACACATTAATCAACGCGGGCGCTAACGTGGAGGCATTCTTAAAATTAAACAGAACAAAGGATATTGAGTAAGTTCGCAAAATCTTCTTTTTCACTGATATTTAATACTTATTGAATATAGAATTTATCTACATACGCATTTGCCAATTTGATTTATTTCTGTCCTTATTTCGTAGGAAAGATTGTGACTTATTCCCCAACGGAGATGGCAATCTTCATAACGTAGTACTGCCCGAGGAAAAAGTGAGCAAAAACGCCAAAACTTTAAATAACTTTACCGTTGACGAAATAAAAATGGTAAATGGTGCGCGCAGAAACCTTAATTTAAAATTAAGCTCACCGCATAATCTGCGTGCCCGCACGAAACATGAGAGCGGACATCTCCTCAGATCAAAGGGCAGTCCATGGCACGAAGTCGACAAGAGCGAGAAATTGTATGACAAATTAGAGGGTTATACCATCAAGAAACGCTCGAAAGGTACTATCTGGATCGAAGAGGATGGCCCGGACGAGAAGTACACGGATATCATGAAGGAACCTAAACAGGGCTACAAGATCAGACCGTTCTCGAACAATATCGAGTTTTACAACAGTAAGGAAGATAGTATTCATAATAAGCACAATAATCTGGATCCACCAAAGTTGCAATCAGTGATCGTACATAGAAACGCGCAAAACGGTATCGTAAATTCGCGTCACATATCGGAGGATCCAGATTATCTCAATAGCAAGAACGAATATAATGGTAATGAAAATGCAAGTGTTTTAAAGTGTACGATAAAAGAGGTCGATGTGGTCGACAATAGTTACATTGTGGGAAGTTGCAAAGACGATCCGTTTCAAAGAGACAATTGTGCGTTGCAAGTGGAAAAGGTGATTGTAGAAGCAAAAAAATTTTCGTTGAACGATGCGAACAAGATTGTTTGCAACGGGCACAACGACAAAAGCGAACAGAGAAACTTGAAAGTGTCGCAAGAGAATACTCGGTACGTGAAGTCCAAGTATCCGCGCGTGAATCGGAGGGGCGGCAGAAGTATCAGAGGTCGATATCGACATCGACTATCAGTGGAAGAACGTTTGATAGAAGACAATCGCGCCTACTACAAAGTGGAAGTGTTGGGTAATAAATTACGATCGAGTGCAGTGCCAGGCGGCAATTTGCAGCACGCGACATCGAAAGATGGCGAGGACGAGGAGAAAAAGGAGGTGCCATCCAACGAGAAGCCGGTGGTGGTGCGGTTTAAACGCGTAAGAAAATCGGAATTGTCATTGCTGAGCGACGAGGCGGAATCCTTCATGTTTGGTGAACCAAAACGAGACGATTCCAGCGAGCAAACCAGTGATGGCGAGCAGAGTAGCGTGTTGCCAAGAGACACGGACAGTGAGGCTAACGAAAATGTCAATTCATCCATGTCACCGAATTCGTTATTAAATTCCAGTCCCATTAAGCAGGAGATTGTCGAAGAGGACTCACAAGATTCCGTGCACCTGGGCAGAGTAAGGAAGAGAAGACGTACACAGGCCGAAGCATTCATCAAGGACAATACCGAATACTACAAATTCGAGACGCCTGGCAGCAGGCTAAGGTATCAGGCTCCGATAACCGGTATCAAAGACATTGCCGTGGATGGTGGTAGAGAACACGGAACGGTGAAGAAGTCGACACATGAATCGGAAGATGGCAAACTGCAAGCCGACAACGTTGTCGAGAAAATTTATCCGTCCAAGCCGTCGGCAGAGATCGAGAAGATGCAGTTTTCCTTCGAGTCGATACCCATGTCCGAACCATGGTATCAAACGTATCAACGTCAAGACAGGGGCGCCGAGTATTGGCATTGTTTTAGCGAATGCGACGCAATGAAGCCGTTTCTCCTGCCGTATGAGATTGACAATTTCCAGGAGACACTGATGAAGGCACAAAGCAGAATCGAGAGCGGCAGGAGAAGAGGCCGCGGTCGCGGTGTAGGATGCATGGGACGCTCGCCGAGAAAGAGCCCGCGTTGTCATGCATCCACGTTAGCCATTATGTCCACCATAATTCGCAAAAGGGAACAGCAGTCGACTCTACCTACGATAGAGGAGTCGCCGCTCGTCAGATCGCGCGTCAACACACCCAGGCTCGAACAAAAACCAGATCTCAAGTTGGACGTGGACGAAGAGATGAAAGAGATAGCGAGGACGATCGATGAGATGTTGAGCGTGAAAGGTATGACCGAATTGGACAACTCGGAGCCTGATTTGGATTTGGCTCAAACCGACAATTTTTGTGAGACGAACTTACCGAAAGGCGCACCGTCGAATCTGTTGGAGTTGCTCGATAACTGTAATGACATCACTAACTGTTTGGAGAACAACTCGTCGTGTGCTAGCTCCGAATGTGGTGAGACGAACATGGACATTCCATTGAAACGACGGAAACGAAGAAAAAATCGGACCGGTTGGCCAGTTGGTAACAAGATGAAGAAAAAAATACAGACAAACAGCAAGATCTTGACGGACTGCGACCGGGAATCGTTAGCGGAGAAAAGACTCTATCCTGATGGTTTTGTCAGACGTCACATGCTGGATACAGCCAACAGGTTATCGGAGGGAACCGATTCTCACACGTCGAACAACACGTTGCCGACAGTTGCGGAAAGACTGGATGTTAATCAGAAAAGTGACAATGATAGGAGCTTCGTTAGAAACCTGCGCAACGAGGAGGTTTCTATAGAAGCTGCCAGCACTGACAACACAGGCCTATCAGTGTGTACGGATAACTACGTGGAGTCCGTCTCGGAAAACACGTGTGACGATAGAACGAATAAGACCTATCTGTCGAACAAAGATTATCCATGTAGAAAAGATCTGTCGGAAATCGACGAGATCTCGGAGAACGATCCAGGCAACGATGAGAATCACGAGAATCAGAAGAATCTGTTCGGCAGGAAGGATGTCAACGCGATCGCCGAGAACTTGGTCGCGAAGTCGTCGCTCACTAAAAAGCAACGACAGCGCGAGCACGTCGCCGTCACCAGCGCCGGTGGCTGCGAGTCGCGAGACACGGAGATCGAAAATCAGGATAATCTGCAGTTGCAGTGTAGAAAGGAGGAGACCGGTATAGTTCCTAAGAAACACCACAATTCCAGTTCCGAGTTGTCGTCGAAGCGGCAGCTGCGCGGCGGCAATTGCGAGGAGAACTCGTCCGATACGGGGGAATTGTTGAAACATCGTCGTCACGGTATCATGTTCGCCACGACGAGGCGCGGTCGAATAAGCACGCGGAAACGGATCTACTCCAGGAAACGTCAATCCAGAACGACCGTTACCCGCAACAATGTCAATCTACCATCGTCCAATCGTGTCGGCATGATATATGAGGACGAGAATTGTAAAAAGGATGCCTACTTGAGTATTACGTCGTGTCACAAGAAACAGCCACCAAGCTCCGGAGTACGCGGCAGCGTTAAACGCAAGAGTGAAGCCATCTCGTCATCGGACATCCAGGAGTCGTCTGATCCGACGATGGATCAATGCGCATTGTCGGAACGCATTAGTCCATCGATGATATCGTCCACTGAGCTCGAACAGCGTCGTTCGAGCATGGAGTTCCAACCGGTCGTACGGATGATGAAGCTTGACGACCAGGTGGACATGGATCACAATATATTGTCGACGGTGACAGTGGCAAGCAACCGGCGGTTGAGAAGTTCCGGCGGCTCACCGCAATCGAACCCCAAGCCGCCGAGGAAGCGAGTCAAGTCCGGCCGCGGACACTTCGGACGGTGGTTGAAGAGCAGCTGAAGACCTGGAAAACGGAGACGAAGAAGAAAGAGGCTGTACTTCGGCTTAGATTTCAACAATGCTGGTCGGTTATCGATCTCGCGCAGTGTACATTGTGTATAAAAATATTATTTGTGTACGTAGAATAGTATTTAACATTGCATCATAGTATTATATATATAAGATATACATATATATATAGTATTATATATGTATATAAAGATATATATACACATATATATATATCTTTCTCTCTCTCTCTCTTTAGTGATACCATTCTATTTAGTAATGTTCTTTCAGGTGGTTAGTTTTAACACTCCCCACTCGGTATATACCACTGTATACATTCTTTAGATGCGACCGTTGTTTTCAGAAACAAAACAGTTACTTTTTTTTACTAGCACCTATGTCGTTCCTTACTTTCTTTTTTTTCTTCTCGTCGTTTTATGTAAACAAAAATTGTGTACCACTTTGATGACAGTCGTTTTATTCAGATCATGATTAAGGATTATTTCTATTTAGAGTATATATTACATTTTAGAGTACGTAAGACTGCATACAGCTTTATAACATTGTAATCACATACATACCACACATACACAAACACATAAACACATTTCCGTTGTATTATAATCATTGAAAATAATATTATATATTTTCGATTCCTCAGTATATCCAAATACGTTATTTCAAACAAAATTGCTGTAAGTCGCTCCTGAGTTCAGAAAGAGAAATTATTATTAAAGATATGCAAATTTTCCATTAAAAAATATTTCATTGTACTTCTTTGTAATTCCAGATTATCTTCCTTCATTTAATTTAATTAAATTAAATACAATTTTTGTCATTAGCTGATTAACTTAATTAAATTAAATTAAATTATACTATCAATATGCTTAACTCTAGTGATTTTAAGTAATTTTAGATTCAGTGTTCTTTATCCTAATTAAAATTTAGGAAAATTAGTTAATCAGCTAATGACAAACATTGTGCAACACAATTAGCTGCTTTACAGTCCTAAAATAAAGTAAAATGGAGTTTCTGTATTTCCGGAAACAAAGATTAGGTAATTCACAATATAAATTCATTGGACTTTAATGGATTCAATTGGTTATAGTTAGCAATAAACTCGCTTATGTATAACTTTATTTACTTTTAAAGCTGAAGTTCTACATTCTAAAGGTAATTTACATAATTTGCGTCACGTCAAGCCTTCACGTTCACGAAATGCTTTCTTCATTTCGTTTAGCTTCCTTCTTTTGTAATCTTTTTGGATCTGTTGCTTTTCCTCGAGAGCACGTATCTGAGCCTCGATAGAGCGCTCCTTGTTCAGCAAGTTGTCAAGCTTTGTCACCAAGATTTCACGCGCACGTTTCTTGTTGTCCCACTGGCTTCTCGTCTCGTGACATTTGACGACGAGCCCCGTGGGCTTGTGCTTCAACAAAACCGCATTGTTTGTCTTGTTCGTCGCCTGGCCACCCGGACCGCTGCCGCGGATGAACTGTTCCTCAAGGTCGGCCTCATCCAGCTTAGGAACGTTCGAGTAATCGAGATAACGCTTGAATGACTTATTGCGCACTCGTACGCTTTCACAATTAATCGTGACACCTAACAAAAATAACTTGTTGTGGCTGACCGGCGAACGAATACCATTATGGACCTTCAGACACGTCAACATGGACCTCACCAACATGATTTTTCCTTTGGTTTCATATGTCTTCTGGCGTAGCAAAATGCGACTTATACCACTTTCTTAGCTTCCAAGAATTTCATAGCCTTCTGTGAAAGGAGAAATAAAGAAATTTATTAGCTCTGAATCAACAGAGAACTTTTTTAGAAATTACATTACACATGTGATAAAAATTTAAAGAAATTAAGTGTGATGCTGTACAGGGTGTCTCGTAACTCAGTGTCCATCCATTCACAAATCTCGTTAAACTGATCGAAAAGTCCTATCATCTTGCAAACAACTACATAATTTTGAGATATTAATTGAGAAAATTGGCGAACCAGTGGAACGAATCTTGTAAGCGCATGGACGTTGTGGTTCTTAAAGTACGAGTATCCCTTCACATTTTCGATGAAATCGTACACGAGTGTGTGTAATTGTGCCTAATTCTTTTTTTCTATTTTTTAAATTTGAATTATACACACACGCGTATGTATAATGAAAATATCTTTAATATACAGATACAAATAAAGCAAAAATTTACTTTCCAATTAAAAGTGAGGATTACATAAACGTAACAGAGAAAAATCACTTTCACTCTTATACGCTCATATAATGCAATTTCATAAATGTTGAAACTTTCTTTTCTTCAGATTAACGTGCCTTCAACCTCGCTCTGAGATTATTTATTAACACAGTATACTTAAAGTAAATATTGAAACTATAGTTTATAGGTTAGAAACAATGAGAGGTTAGGTTAATAAGCGGTATGTTATTCGCATCTCGACACACAGTAGCGTAATCACCTTCAATTGAAAGTCTATCGCTGTCTCGTCGGATAGATTTTTGTTATTTCTGAAAGCCGTCCGGATCCTGTAGCGAAAATATTTCTTGTCCGTGAACCTCAAAGTTTCGCCGTATCTTAGGATGTTTTTGTAGAGCTTCAGGATAGTTTGCCGGCTCATCGCGACTTGTCGGAAAGTCGAAATCGACTGAACGTATGGTGTATCAGAAATGGCGTATACGAGATATCATCTTTTTGGAATGGTATTGCGTGAAATATATAGTGACATATACCGTTCTTCACGCCATGCGGTTCAGATCTGGGACATGCGCGGCAACGCCGCCATAGTTGGTTCATTTCTTTTTCTAAATCAGCTGACGGGAGTATTACGCATGTACGCAAGCTTTGTTGATTTTATTTACGTTTTAATGACAGATTGTCTAATTAAGTTCGCTCCTTTTTACGAAGAAGTTTGAGAAGTTTCGTATAATTAATATATAATTCATTCATGCGATTCTGATCAGATGGGTTGAAATTAAGGTAGTTGTAGCATTGAAATAATTTTCGATTTTTTTTAAATTTTACTGCCTAATCTTCAGGATGTTTTTGAATTTCTGTCAAAATTTGGACAAGATTGACCGTCAAGTTTTCGTTATTTATCTTTCAATTTAACACCTATAACATGACGTAATAACGCTTTGAAACTCTTCTGGTTTTTCTTTCTCTTTTTAAGAGATAACTAATCGATAGAATGACACAAAAAATTAGTATTTTATTCATTAACCCTTTTTAAAAATAGTTAATTTATCTCAGACTTTTTCACCGTGCCTATTTGTTGTAAATTTAGAAAATAGGGAATAAGTGATATTGGGTTTGTTCGCGTCGCAATACTCCAATATGCTCCTACTCACTCCAATACGCTCCAATCTATAGTATACGTAACGTAATACTATAGTTTGGAGCGTATTGAAGCGAGTAGGAGCATGTTGGGGCAAGCGACGCGAACAAACCTATTGAGTGTAAAGCACGGACTAAGGAATAGAGGGACCGAGTCTAAAGTCCTAGTTTAGGCGAGAGGGTAACTCAAGCATGCGGGGGGGGGACTGCTTTCAGCCATATTGATGTAGCGATTCTCACACAGAGATCCTGTGTCTGTGACATGGTTACACTCGTGTAGTGATGTCGAGACATAACGAGTGACAAGCGTAAAGAGGTTAGGCGGTGATTTTATGTTTTATTATTGTTGTTATTGTTGTTATTGTTGTTATTGTTGTTTATTGTTGAAAAGAGAAATTATTTTACATCTAACAAGAGAATAAAATATATTAATTAGTTCCAATTCTTATTTCTTAATTCACGCATTAATTTATTCTATTCTTTTTATTTTTAAAATAAATAATTCCAATTTCTTATTTATAATATTTAATAATTATTCCTATTTCTATTTTGTTTATTGTGCGCAGGATCTGACTTTCATTTCTCACACGTACGCAAATAGTGAGTTCTATGTGTGGTGATTACTAAACGAATATGGCGGCCCCCCCCGCCGCAAACGTGCCTCACCGGTACAGCTTGTGCTCCGTCCCTCTATTCCTTAGTCCGTGGTGTAAAGGGTGAGGATTAAGGCCATCACACATAAAATTACTTAAGGACGTAAGACGTAATCGTAAGGAAATTAACCAATCAGCATTAAGTATCCAATTGCCGTAACTGGAATACTCAATGCTGATTGGTCAATTTCCTTACGGTTACGTCTTACGTCCTTAAGTATTTTTGTGTGTGATAGCCTTTAGGGCCGTGGCACATAAAAAAACTTAAGCAGTAAACTTAAGACTTAAGCGAATCAACCAATCACGGTCAAGCAGTAAGGCAGCCATTTTGAAACGTAAGCAACATCGAAAATTCCGTATGGATGAAATTTTTACGTCTTAAGTCTTACTGCTTAAGTTCTTTTATGTGCCACGGCCCTTAGAGTTCTAAAGGTGGTATATTCATAGAGATATTACAGATAGAGTAGGGAAGCCAGCCTCAAAAGTCCGTTGGTAGAAAGAGACAGAAAACGGGAGCTTTAGTCTATCTCTCTCTTAATGGCGCATGCGCAGTGTACGGAAATAGAGGTTGCAGAAAATGCTCTGGCGTCTTGGGTTTAATTCTCGTAACAACTTTTTTTCTGAATAAATTAACATTTTTCACACAACTTTTTTTTCATTTGACGGAATTTTTGTTGTTCCTATTTTTATTACCATACAAACACGTAATATAAAATAAATATATTTGGAAATGAAGTAACGTTAATATAAAATATGTTAAAACTAGTCTAAAATCACAGTTCATTTAAAACTATGCAGTTTAACAAACTATAAATATTTTTTCATAATAATTTTATCTCACTCGCCTTTAAAAATTGTCAGTTTATTATACAACATACAAGTTCTACGTATAGAACGTTTAAATCACTCATTTTATCACTTTCGTGCTTCAGTCTTTTATCAAGGTTTTGAATAATGAGATAAATTAATTTTTGTCTATGATCATCCAAAAATTCTTGTTCCAAAGAATGTTCATTGTTGTTTAAAACTGAAATAGGTATAACTTTTAACGTTTCAATGAGAAGCTTCTGGTAAATATTTTTCGATAATAATGATGTTTTGTATTTTCGTAAAACCTTTTCTGTATAATGACATATCAAGTGAACATCATCAGATGCAAATTGTAAACTACCCCAATTTTTTAAAATAGTGAGTTTAGACTTATTGAAATCTTGGCATTTTAACATTTTAACACATGTTTCACAATGTATTTTTTTAATAATTGAATGAATGACTGCACCACTTGTGTGTTTAATAACGTCATCTAAGTACTCTGATTGTACCCAGGAATCATTTTTCGAGTAATCGTGCTCTGCAATGATGACGTTATTGTGCAAAGAATTCTCTATTCCAAAAGAAGAGTAAGAGTTCTTTCTTTGTCGAGGAGTTCTCGCTTTTTTCTTATTCAATACTTTAGTACAAGATACTTCGTTACCCTCATCATTCGCTTTTTCAGTTGAATTGTCTATATTAGAAATATCACTTTCATCAGCAATAATTAAAGTATTATCTTGTGGCTTACAATTAGCAGATACAGAACTGAGACATTTATATTATTCAATAATAATTTTTTATACGCCGATTGAAACTGAATTGTAGTTGGATTATTTGTATATCCATTCATACGTCTAATTAAAGCAAAAAACATTTCAACGTGATCTTGCGATAATTTATAAGACAATACATAATCACAAATTTCTTCTTTGAAAAGCATTTTGCACAAACAATAAAAATTTTTCAAACAAATAATTAATCCTACAAAGCCCGTTCGTACCATCGTTGATTGTAAAACAGACTTACGTACGATTTGTATTTGATTTTCGTTTTTATTCTTTGTATTATTTTGACTTTTTCCTTTTTTTATTTTGATTGAAACATTTATCTTTAAATTTTCAATGTATTTCACATATTCATCAACTTTTTTTTTAAAATCATCTAAAGTTTTAGGTGTTACTGCTTTTCGGCCTGGAGTTGCAAAAGTCAGCAGTGGCAGAAGCACCTTGAAATTTATAATCTTTAATATCTTTTTCTAAAAATTGTAACGCGGTATACGTACTAAAACTTAAGACCTGGACAGCAAGAAACACTTTCATTTTTTCATTTTGGAAATTAACATGTCTATTTTTAATTTTGCACAATGCATTTCTTCCTGGTACTGCTTTTCATTAAGTTTTTTAATATATTTCCAATCAATAATATCAGTTTTATTGTAAATTATTGGACCTTTCAAAGCAAAATAATTCCTTATGAGTTTTATCATATGGCACGGATCGAAAAACATGTACACAGGTTTCAAAGTTGCTGGATGAGCAGAAAAAGGTTTAAAATTTTCTTTGTCATTGTAATCGAAATTTGCGCCTAAAATTTTGCACGCCTTTTGATTAGATTCGTCACCATCAAATGTGACACTAACTACATTAATATTATTTTCGTGAAGTTTCAAAAGCAAATCTTTTAAAAGTATTGATTTTTGAGTGCCAGTTAGTGAATTAGTAAAATAATAAGCTACAGTGTTTTAAATCCTCCGTTTATATTAACGAGCATAAATACTAGAGCCTTACTAGCTTCTTGGCCATTTTCTACATTGGTATCTTCTTTAAGTTGTCCTCCAAGATCAACAAATCCTCGCCATTCGTGTGATTGTTTACAGTAATTGGTCCATTGCTTTATGCTCATCTCATCAAACGTAATATTGAAAACAAGTTTCTTGTCTTTTTTTGTTTCATTATCAATTATTTTAGATACCTTTGTTATTATTTCCTCGCAAAATCCAGGCTTATAGTTTTTTGAAGAGTACCAACTGTTTAGTGTTTCAACAGCAGGTAAACATTTTAAAAATGTCCTTACTTTTTCATAAGCAGCTGGACTATGGAAATGCAAAGTTTTTGCAAAATTTTTTAACTCAAAAGGAAATGGAGCTGTACGTTTCCGTTCTTTCATTCTTGTGATAAGCTGCTTTATTGTCTCAGGTAACCCTTACGGAAAAAACACTGAAATATTGAGTGTTTACACTCAAATTTAAGTGTTAACACTTAATTTTGGGAGTTTACTCTTATATTTGGGTGTTATACTCAAATTTTGAGCGTTTGCACTGAAGCTTGAGAATTTACACTCGAACATTGAGTGTGGACACTCAAATATTGAGTATTTATACTCAAAATTGAGTGTATGCTTTAAAGGTTGAGTATGTACACCCAATGACTGAGTGTTTAAACTCAAGTTTGAGTGTGATCAACGATTTTAAATTGTCTGAGCAGTTAGCGACACATTCAGTATCTGTTCGACCACGAGACGTCTCGCGTGTTAATCCTTAAGTAAAGGAATCCTTCTTTTCAAGTTGTACAAATAAGTTGAGTGATTTGTAATTGTGCAATAAGCACATAATTGTTAGTGTCTCACAAGCACTTAAGTATTAGTGTCTCACAAGCATTTAAGTATTGGTGCCTCACAAGCACATAAGTATTGGTGCTTCACAAGCATACAAGTGATAGCGCTACACAAGCACATATACAGGGTGATTCAGAACGACTTAGTTGTCCGGGCACAGACGTATTCCTGAGTGAATTCTGAGACGATTTTTCCTTTGCCAAAATTTTATTTGAAGCTTAGATTTTGAGTTATTAATGAAAATAGTTAGCGAATCGTGAGCGTACGAGAGGCAGGCAGGCAGGGACGGCGCAAGCCGCGATTCACCGTTACACGCGGGCGCTTACGCGAGGCGCCCGCTGCGATCAGCTGACGTAGCAGGCCCAAATACACATACACACACATCTCTCTCTCTCTCTCTCTCTCTCTCTCTCTCTCTCTCTCTCCCCCTCTGTCCTCTCTGTCCCTTCTTTGTCCTCTCTGTCCCTCTTTCTCTTTTACACACACACGCGCACGCACACACACACGCACACACACACACACACACACACACACACACACACACACACACACACACACACACATTCACTTACAAATACCTTATCAAATTCGATGTCTTCGTATACTGCTTGACAGATAAATAATTCCATTCGAAATTAATAATAACACACACGTCTTATTTTACACTTATTTTACACGTAATGCAAATCCACGATAATACACACGATTGAGGATACGATATTTTTTTTCTTTCACGTATGTCAACACTTTTTTCGTATCGAATTTATTCACGCTTTTAAGTGATTTATAAATCGAGTCATTACTATTAATCACTACCGAGTAATCTCACTTCGCGGCTTATTTTTATAATTAAGAAACAATACACACATTGCACACAATCACAGTATAATCCACACAGCATGCATGTCCAAAAGATGTACAGAGGACATTCCAATAAGAATATCTTTCAGAGATACGATCTCTTTGGGATGTCCTACAAACGTTTCCTGGATATGCAAGCTGTGTAGGAATTAATCCGCGAAACTTTTTGTCTTGTACGAAGTCTGTCACGTATCAGTACTTTCACACACTCACACTCGACTCGAATAAATCTGTTCGTTGCTGTTAATCACTACCGATTAATTTTATTCAGCGACCGACAACGATCCGAAGAAAGAAACGCGTTTACACGACACACGTAACGCCCGGTACGCGATGCGACTGTAGCAGGTTATGTTTTTTGAAACAGCTGAGACGATCTCAGCTGTTTCAAGCCTGCTACAGTCGCATCGCGTACCGGGCGTTACGTGTGTCGTGTAAACGCGTGTACTGATACGTGACAGACTTCGTACAAGACAAAAAGTTTCGCGGATTAATTCCTACACAGCTTGCATATCCAGGAAACGTTTGTAGGACATCCCAAAGAGATCGTATCTCTGAAAGATATTCTTATTGGAATGTCCTCTGTACATCTTTTGGACATGCATGCTGTGTGGATTATACTGTGATTGTGTGCAATGTGTGTATTGTTTCTTAATTATAAAAATAAGCCGCGAAGTGAGATTACTCGGTAGTGATTAATAGTAATGACTCGATTTATAAATCACTTAAAAGCGTGAATAAATTCGATACGAAAAAAGTGTTGACATACGTGAAAGAAAAAAAATATCGTATCCTCAATCGTGTGTATTATCGTGGATTTACATTACGTGTAAAATAAGTGTAAAATAAGACGTGTGTGTTATTGTTAATTTCGAATGGAATTATTTATCTGTCAAGCAGTATACGAAGACATCGAATTTGATAAGGTATTTGTAAGTGAATGTGTGTGTGTGTGTGTGTGTGTGTGTGTGTGTATGCGTGTGCGTGTGTGTATGAGAGAAAGAGGGACAAAGAGAGAGACAGAGAAAGGGACAGAGAGAGGAGAGAGAGAGAGAGAGAGAGAGAAGAAAGAGAGAGAGAGAGAGAGAGAGAGAGAGATGTGTGTGTATCATGAAGGAAGAGGGGAGGAGACTCAACTCCGTGAAAAAAAGCGATCCCGTTTTGGCCGATCAATTGGGAGGAAATCTGCTGACCGGAATAACTTTCTAATTCGGGTGCCATTTGCAATATAACCTAATTCTGCATCTTTGATAGAAAAAATGTCGTGTTGTATTCGTGGATGTAGTGTTAAAACAGAAAAATCGGAAAAGAAAAGTAGCCTTTTCATTTCCTCCCAATTGATCGGCCAAAACAGGATCGCATTTTCTGCTCGTACACGACGAAGTTGAGTCTCCTCCCCTCTTCCTTCATGATGTATACTAAAAATCTATAGTATACACAACGTTAACTATAGCTTAAAAATGGCACCTGAATTAGAAAATTATTCCGGTTAGCGGATTTCCTCCCAATTGATCGGCCAAAACAGGATCGCATTTTCTGCTCGTACACGACGAAGTTGAGTCTCCTCCCCTCTTCCTTCATGGTGTGTATGTGTATTTGGGCCTGCTACGTCAGCTGATCGCAGCGGGCGCCTCGCGTAAGCGCCCGCGTGTAACGGTGAATCTGCGGCTGCTGCCTGCCTCTCGTACGCTCACGATTCGCTAACTATTTTCATTAATAACTCAAAATCTAAGCTTCAAATAAAATTTTGGCAAAGGAAAAATCGTCTCAGAATTCACTCAGGAATACGTCTGTGCCCGGACAACTAAGTCGTTCTGAATCACCCTGTATATCGGTGTCTCATAAGCACATAGAGATCAGTGTCTCACATATACATGGATGCGCATCCTCGCTAAGTGAAAGAAAGGCCATTTTACATTCGTTGGATCTCACAAGCACACAATAACCCAGCAAACGCAGAAATATAACATTCACGTTGTCACAATATAACGGAATGTAACGCGCAATATAACATGTAACTTACATGCAACGTCCATGTTAGTTGTAATTTCCCACTCATAGAAAGTCACATTTATATTACATCGATATAACATGTAACTTAAATGTTACATAACTGTTATATACTTATGTGAAAACTATATAACTATAATGTAACTATCACGTAATTTGTTACTTTGTTATATTAGGGCAATGTGACTGTTATCTCACTATACCCTAACCTTATTGTACCCTAACCTAATTTGCACACAACTCTCAGGAAATGTGTCTTTTGCATATACTAATCCTAGAAAAATCTAAATTAATCGTAAACGAATGCTACCAAATATTCGGTTGCATTCGTTTACGATTAATTTAGATTTTTCTAGGATTAGTATATGCAAAAGACACATTTCCTGAGAGTTGTGTTTCTGCATGTGTGGATAAGGATAAAAAAATAAAACAATATTAATTTAGTTTTATAAAATTTACATTTATAAAATTTATATTGACAGATGGCAACAAATGAATCCTAATCTGTATATTACAAATATTACAAATTATTTAAGAAAACATACATAAATCTGATTACAAATTATTTAAGAAAACGTACATAAATCTGATTATAAATTATTTAAAAAAACATACATAGAAAATAAAATTGACAGATGGCAACAAATTAATCCTAATCTGATTACAAATTATTTAAGAAAACATAAATCATAGAAAATAAAATTAACAGATGGCAACAAATTAACACTTAAATGACCGCATATATTATTTCCCGTAGTCTTACTCTAAGACTGGCGATAGGGAATATTTTGAGTACATGTCTTTATAGAAACTTTATTGTAATAAGTATCCTTATTACAACTTATTACAACTACTGTTAGAACGGATAATTTTCAGAGAAAAGAGATAAAAACGAGAAATCTCGTGAGCGGTCGTTTAAGTGTAAATCCTAATCTGATTACACATTATTTAAGAAGCCATACATAAATCATAGAAAATAAAATTAACAAATGGCAACAAATTAACACTTAAATAACCGCATATATTATTTCCCGTAGTCTTACTCTAAGACTGGCGATAGGGAATATTTTGAGTACATGTCTTTATAGAAACTTTATTGTAATAAGTATCCTTATTACAACTTATTACAACTACTGTTAGAACGGATAATTTTCAGAGAAAAGAGATAAAAACGAGAAATCTCGTGAGCGGTCGTTTAAGTGTAAATCCTAATCTGATTACACATTATTTAAGAAGCCATACATAAATCATAGAAAATAAAATTAACAAATGGCAACAAATTAACACTTAAATAACCGCATATATTATTTCCCGTAGTCTTACTCTAAGACTGGCGATAGGGAATATTTTGAGTACATGTCTTTATAGAAACTTTATTGTAATAAGTATCCTTATTACAACTTATTACAACTACTGTTAGAACGGATAATTTTCAGAGAAAAGAGATAAAAACGAGAAATCTCGTGAGCGGTCGTTTAAGTGTAAATCCTAATCTGATTACACATTATTTAAGAAGCCATATATAAATCATAGAAAATAAAATTAACAGATGGCAACAAATTAACACTTAAATGACCGCATATATTATTTCCCGTAGTCTTACTCTAAGACTGGCGATTAGGGTTGCACGAGATATCAAGATTATCTTGGTATTGTCTTGGTCTTGTCTCGAAATTCGAGCCAAGACCAAGACAAGATTTTTAATTAATTATCAAGACAATACCAAGATGAAACTATCAAGATTATTGATCTTGTCAAGATTCTTGGTTTATAGAAGTTGAAAATAAATAAAAGTTATACATATAAATTAGCTGAGAAAAATTTATAATTATAGTATACAAACTTTATTATTAGGAACTGTATTATATAACGACTACAAAACATTTTACACAATTATTTAGCTAAAACATAATATTTAATATATTTAATATATTCATACTTTTAACTTTCTCTCTCTCTCTCTCTCTCTATTTATATACTTATACTTGATATATTTTTATTTAACATACTTAACATTTAAATAAAATAATGTCTAACATATATAAAATATTTAAAAATGAAAATCGCAAATTAGTGCTCTTAAAGATTTACTTTCTAATCTATTTCTATTTTTTGACATAATCAAAGTTCCTGTTGAAAAAAGCCTTTCTACTGGCACAGACGAGGCAGTTGAACTTAAAATGTCTCGAGCCATTTTTGATAATGATGGAAAAGTATAAGCTTGACTTTTCCACCACTCCAAAATATTAATATTTGCACATTCTCTCGGAGCCTGTAGATAATTATCAATTTCTGTTGTCCATGAAGTAATAGATGTTTCTTTACATAAATAGACGGCACTTATATCTATTACATCTTGATCCTCATCATGTTCAAATATATTTTGATGAATTTTATTGGCTGTTTTATTTGAATTTTCGAAATAATAATTATTTCTATAAATATCTTTAAATTTTGAAATAGAACAATCCTTAAGATCTTTACCCCATGTTGTTACATCGAACCCTTCAATTTTGTACCTTGGATCTAAAATTAAAGAAATGCAATAAATCCAATTACATTTACGATAATGTTTTAGTAATTTGTCCCGTCCAGCTTGAAATGCAAGAAGTAGAGCCTCATCCTGTATATTTTTATTAAATTTATTTAAATTGAATATTATTGATTCAATTTTATCAACAAGCATATTAAATGCTAAAACAACAGTAGGTAATGTCACATCTAAATCACTTGATAAAATTTTAGAAACATATTTAAACTGCTTTAAAAACTTTACAATTTTTTCCAAAATAATCCAGTCTGTTTCAGCAATTTTTAAATTGGTTAAGTTAGAACAATTGTCCCACATCATAATTATTGCTGATTTTAATATTATAGCTGTGTGTAGCATATCATAGGAACTATCCCATCGTGTTTTTACATCTAACACAGGCTTTACAAATTTAATATTGGCAGCTTCACAAAATAACTTTAATCGAATAGTTAATTGTTCAGATCGTCGTATTTTTTTAAAAGTATTTCTAATATTATTTATTATCTGGGAAAAGATTTCATTTCCATTTTCATTTATATCATCATCACTTAATTCATTTTCATTTTCATCTTCATCACTATGATTATATTCGTTATCTGAATATATATCATTATGATATTGTTTGATATCGACATTTATTAGTTTCAAAACGTCTTGTACTGCTAAATTGATAATATGTGGAAAACATCGAAAATGTTGATCTTCTATATCAAAAACTATACCTTCATTATTCATTAACACACTAAGTTCTTGAATAAATGTTGTGTTTGCAGCAGCATTATCTAATGTTATGCCTTGAACTTTTTTTTCTATAGCATAATCTTTAAGCATATTTAAAAAATGGTTAGCAATATCTTTCCCAGTATGCTTTCCATTTGATGGAATAAAATCTAATGCTAATGACTGAAACTTCCAATTGTTATCTATAAAATGTATAGTAACTCCGTAATATGATTCAAAATTTGGCGCAGTCCAACCATCAATTGTAAAAGAAAATTTACTCTCATTTTCATTTAATATTTTTTGAAGATTGTTTTTCATTTTATAATATTCATTCATAACTTTTTCTTTCATAGCATTTCTTTTAGGCAAATTTATATTAGGATTTATTCTTCGAAAAAACTTTTGCGTCAATTCATCATTGAAAAATGTAAATGGAAGTCTTTTGTAACTTAGCCATGAAACAAGTAGTCTATCCCAGTTAACGTCATCAATTGATTGACTTTTATTCTGCAAAAAATATATATAGAAAATTTACAATACAATTCTTAATATATTTACAAAATAATTCGCGCGCCTGTGTGTGTGTGTGTGTGTGTGTGTGTGTGTGTGTGTGTGTGTGTGTGTGCGTGCGTGCATGCGTGTGAGAGAGAGAGACCGCGTACAACAAAAAAGCTAAGAAACAATATAATATAATATAAACCAAAGATAAAATAAACATTGTATAAAATAAAAATCTTGGTAAAATATTTAATAAGAATTTTTATAATATCATTTAATCTAAAACTAAATATAAAATAAATAAGGTAGGTCATGTACACTTCGATGTAACATAAATATAGTACAACTTAATTATTCTATACATAATTTCTAAAATTTAATACTTACGTTTAAAAATACATCTATAGTTTTCTGTTTTTCCAGTAATATAAATTTATCATTTATTGCTTTTGGTCCAAATAAGTTTTCAAATGCTTTTTTATGGCATTTCTGCAAATGTTTCTTTAATCCAGTAGTGTTACTATTTTTCATTTTTATTTCCTTAATCACATTATTTTCTTTTTGACACAATAAACAAACACCAACTTTGTCATTGTTTTTTGTTTCATATCTAAAATAAGTCTTATAATTGCATGGTACTTCCGCATCTTCACTATCATTTTCGGAAATGTCTACATGTTTAGCAGAAGTACTTGGTTTAATTCTTTTTGACTGGATGTAGTCTGATGTAAATTTACTACGTTTCATTTTTCCAAAGTTGTACGAACACGTCCGAACTAGTTTCGCAAGAACTATTTTATGCACAGCAACACATGTATGCAGTCTTTCGATTGTTACACGAATGACTCGAAGCGCAAGCACATATAATCGTAGTGAAGAAAACAAACGAAAACCGCGTCACGTCAACGATTCGCTGGGTCGTGTAGATTTATCGATCCGCAAAGTCGACAAAATCGATCCACAAAGTCGACAAAATCGATAATGATAAACGCGCATTTTGAAAAGGTACACGTCAGAAGAGACACGTTAGCAATAATATAGAGCAAATAAAAAATCTATTATATATTTTTTTATTATTCTATATTATTGCTAACATGCCCTTCCGTCGTGTATTTTTCCAAAGTGCGCGTTTATCATTACCGAACTTATCCACTCTATGAGTAGATAAATCAGCGTTACTGCACGACTCAACGAATCATTGACGAGCATTGGTAAGTTCGACGCTTAAGCTAGTTTCGGATAGCAGAAGAAAACAGATACTATTTCTTTGTCCTATTATATCGGTAATGTTGTGTGAGTGTATGCGTGTGCATGTGTATATAATCTTTAATTCTATTATAAATTCTATTATGTTAAACAAATGTTGAGTATTAGATAATTAATAAAACAAAATTTCGTGTAATGTTCGCATTTTCTTCAAAAATAAATAATAATTTATTTGTTCAAATTTTAATTACTAACTGACACTGAAGATGACTTTATTCCAAGTCGAAATGTTTGTTATTGTATTGTTTTCTGTATAATTACAATATTATTGGTACTGTTACCCGGCCTTGTTTGTTTTTGCCCTTTGATTTTAGCGTTTATTTTTATTAGATAATTGTTAATAAAATCGAGACAAGACAAGACAAGACAAGATTTTATTTAAAAAATTCACCCAAGATTAAAATTTTCAAGACCAATACAATATTTTCACGAATATTGTCTCGTCTTGGGTCTCGTGCAACCCTACTGGCGATAGGGAATATTTCGAGTACATGTCTTTATTGTAATAAGTATCCTTATTACAACTTATTACAACTACTGTTAGAACGGATAATTTTCAGAGAAAAGAGATAAAAACGAGAAATCTCGTGAGCGGTCGTTTAAGTGTAAATCCTAATCTGATTACACATTATTTAAGAAGCCATATATAAATCATAGAAAATAAAATTAACAGATGGCAACAAATTAACACTTAAATGACCGCATATATTATTTCCCGTAGTCTTACTCTAAGACTGGCGATAGGGAATATTTTGAGTACATGTCTTTATAGAAACTTTATTGTAATAAGTATCCTTATTACAACTTATTACAACTACTGTTAGAACGGATAATTTTCAAAGGAAAGAGATAAAAACGAGAAATCTCGTTGCCGACTCTTTTATGTCTCAACATTTAAACACGAGAAATCTCGTGAGCGGTCGTTTAAGTGTAAATCCTAATCTGATTACAAATTATTTAAGAAAACATAAATCATAGAAAATAAAATTGACAGATGGCAACAAATTAATCCTAATCTGATTACAAATTATTTAAGAAGCCAAATCATAGAAAATAAAATTGACAGATGGCAACAAATGAATCCTAATCTGATTACAAATTATTTAAGAAAACATAAATCATAGAAAATAAAATTGACAGATGGCAACAAATTAATCCTAATCTGATTGCAAATTATTTAGAAGAAAACATACATAAATCATAGATAATAATTAGTAGTCTAATAACTATATTATTATGTGTTTATCTTTGGAAGTTTCTCATAATTTTATGGCTAACGTACACGCAGTTCCATTAATGGCTACATCGTGGACTTGATACGCATATCAAATAGTAAATAACTAGTACATTGATTCAGCTATTGGCTGATCAGCTCAAATATACTACTTGATACGCGTATCAAGTGCTCGATGTAAACTAGGCCAATGTCTAGCCAACTACGTCACTAATTCAGAGTATGTGTTTCCAATATGGAAGCATGTGGAAAGAGAAAGATACACTCTGAGCAAGTGCACTTAGTATGGCCAGGCATTAATGGAGACATCTGTAGAATAATGTTAGAAAAAATTTTTTACATATAACTGAGCTATGAATTACTCTATGAAAGAAATTTGAAACAATTCCGTGTGACTTATCTATATATAATAAATAATAACAATTATACGTTGGTAAATTTAGATGAAACAAGTATCAAGAAATATAAAATTTTATATTTCTTCATACTTGTTTTGTTATATTACATGTTCCTCTAGTGGACATCAGGAGAAATATTTTTTGAAAGATTCTATCTCTAAAAAGCAATATTTCTAATTTCTAAAACTGATCTCAATCAAGCACGTCAACCAATGCGGACTCTGTCCTTGAAAGAGAACAGTCCCAGCACCCATTGATCGATCGAAGACGTCGATCAATGCGGACTCTGTCCTCGAAAGAAATAGTCCCCATTGATAGAGTTTAAAACTTCAAGAAGCCGATCGAGTGCTGAAATTAAAAAAATAAACAAGCATTAATGCAACAGCGTATGAAATAGTACATAAAATTTTAGAAAATATTACTTTACCCAATGAATGTACTCAATAAATTTTTTAAAAGTAACCTAGAACTTGTGGAAAAACATGTTGAATAATCTAATATTATATATAACATTATATATGATATTAACATTAAATATTATATATAATATTAGATTATTCAACATGTTCTTTCCACAAGTTCTAGATTATCTTTAAGAAATTCATTGAGTACATCCATCGAGTAAAGACCTTTTGCACAATTTTAAAACATTTCTTAAACACTAATTTAAAAAAAAGAATAATGATTATTACCTCTGAGTGAAACCAAGCTGTATGACTTGATTCCTGATGCTTTTTCCACTGGAAAAGTATTCAAACACTGTCCGAAGAACAGAACAATGCAAGAACGCCGTTGATAAGCGTGTAATGATTTGAGCTCTGCGAAAGCCGATCGAGTGCTGAAATTAAAAAAATACACAGGCATTAATGCAACAGCGTATGAAATAGTACATAAAATTTTAGAAAATATTACTTTACCCAATGAATGTACTCAATAAATTTCTTAAAAGTAACCTAGAACTTGTGGAAAAACATGCTGAATAATCTAATATTATATATAACATTATATATGATATTAACATTAAATATTATATATAATATTAGATTATTCAACATGTTCTTTCCACAAGTTCTAGATTATCTTTAAGAAATTCATTGAGTACATCCATCGAGTAAAGACCTTTTGCACAATTTTAAAACATTTCTTAAACACTAATTTAAAAAAAAGAATAATGATTATTACCTCTGAGTGAAACCAAGCTGTATGACTTGATTCCTGATGCTTTTTCCACTGGAAAAGTCTTCAAACACTGTCCGAAGAACAGCACAATGCAAGAACGCCGTAGATAGGCGTGTAATGATTTGAGCTCTGCAAAAGCCGATCGAGTGCTGAAATTAAAAAAATTCACAGGCATTAATGCAACAGCGTATGAAATAGTACTTGAAATTTTAGAAAATATTACTTTACTCAATGAATTTCTTAAAAATAACCTAAAACTTATGGAAAGAACATGCTGAATAATCTAATATTAAATGTGCTGTATTTAAGAAATATTACTTTAATAATGTAAAGTAATATCTTCTACAACTTTATATTACATTTCTTAAACATTTACTTAAGAAAATGTAATGGATTACCTTGGATTAAAATCACGCTGTGTAAAGACGTCGTTTCGTGCTGCTGTTCCCAGTGGAAAAGACCGATTGGAGAGCCGGATTCACGATTATGGCCGGCAAATGAGGTTATGGAGTTCCGCGGCAATTTCGAATTATAACATCAATATAACACAAATATAACAACTGTTATATAACATGTTTTATTACAGTTATATTACTGTTCACATTTTATAACATATAAATAACGAAGTAATATTATAGTTTCATAACTTAGTTTTATTGCATGTATAAATTAAGATTATGTAACTATAATATAAATAGAGTGTAACATTTGTTATATTACGTGTTACTCCTAGGTAACATTGCATTTATATTCTGTGTTAGCTGGGAAGTCATCTCTCGAGCTATACGAACATTCTATATCTGTACCCTTCCTAGATGAGTTCATAAGATAAGTAATTACATCATAAGATAAGTTCTTACATGCTACTCATTGTTTATATAACAAATAATATATTCTGTACGTTATATGCCGTATTGCGTTCTTATAATAACACTGCTTTCTGCATAATCATTATACTACAATTCATATCAGAATATTATACGTTTCATTCATGTATTTATCACAATACTGTTATGTATTGTGTAATATTTACTAATATTCATTATTATATATGATAAGTTTGAATTACATTTTTAATTACATTTTTTTTAAATCGTTTGATTTGCTTACAGCCTTACAATTATGACTAAAACTTTTCACGTGTCATAAAGTTGATTCAAGTTGAGAGTAAGGGCCTATCCAGACAAACTTGCATAATCGCATAAACGTATGTTTAAAGAAATTGATTGGTCCACAAACAAATGCATAAGGAAATGAACCAATCAATTTCTTTATGCATACGTTTATGCGACTATGCAGTTTGTCTGGATAGGCCCTAACACTCAAATTGACACTCAAGTTGAGTATCACTCTCAAGTTGAGTGTCACTCTCAAGTTGAGTGTCCGAAATAATACTCAAATTGAGTGTTACTTTGAGTGTCTTTTTGAGTGTTTTTTCCGTAAGGGAAGCCCTAATAAAAATATAAAAAGACAACATTATGTATTATGTTTTTTAACCAAAATCATTTATTTATTTTTTTTGAAACTATAAATTGAAATATTTGTAAATATACATATACATATACGTTATTTTATTTCTTATTAATTAAAAATAATTCTATAAAATAAAATAAAGACTACCAATAAACATTTGTGTAGTAAGAAATTCTATAGAAATTTATTTATTAAAGTAGGTTTTTCAAGTGTAAAATAAATATTAAACACTGTTTTCATTAAAATAAATAAAAATCTATCGCACAAACATTATTGTAAGGCACAAAGGGTATCGCAGGAATGAAATTCAAGAAATAAAAAATTATAAAATTAGACATTTAGTTAAAATTTAAAAGGTATGATTTTCAACTCCTTTTGTTATATATGTATGTACAAGTAGCTTTTCAAAGATATTTATTTCAACATTTGATCGATATTTAATTTTAAAACAATATAATATTGGATTGCATGATTAAAAAATGATCTATTTCAAACTATGATCTATTTCAAAGATGATTAATTTAAAATAAATTAAAATAATTTTTCTAAGAATTCATCATTATGTGCTATATATACTTAAGTCTATCAAACTATCTGTTGTGTGTCAAAAAATCTTCGTAAAACATGATGTACTGAAAGTTTAGAATTATAATTATTTTTTCAAAATAAATTTTATAAAACTAAAGAATAACCTCCAAATACTTTGCTGCTGCTGCTGTTTCTTTCTCTTTCAAACTGTTAATCAGTTCTTTGAAGCTATTAATTTTATTTTGTCTTCTCAAATTCTTCCGACAAACAGCTGCATTTTTATTATTTTGAATGATTACGTATCTCATGAAATTTGCCCATCCTTCATCCGTCTTAAAGTCTGCTCTTGAAATATATTTAGTTGTAAATCCATCCATAAAACGAAATCTTTTATTTGGAGTATTTCTTTGGTGATTTGTAGAATTTTTTCTAAAAAGTAAAAATATTTTTATTTGCAAATATGTATTTACAGTATATAATAAAGTACTTTTTTGGTTACAATACATACCTTTTGCAACTATTATTTCGATTATTATTTTTACTATTATCTACAGGATTACTGTCTTTTGATTCTATTTGATTTACTAAAACACTGCTTTCTTCAATGTTGCTTTGCAGAGTACTTATTTTTTCTAATGGAGTTTCATTTGCTGAAACATTGCTCTCTTTAATATTGCTTTGAACGCACTTTTTTTTTTACCGAAGAACCATTGTCCAAAACATTGATAGAACATTGTCTATAAATTTAATCATAGAATTATTACCTTATCTATTCATAAAGTTTAAAACAAAATAAGTATTATTACGAATATTTACCTTTGCAATAATTTCTTTTTTTCATTATCGTTCACAGGCCTATCATCTGTACAAACTTTAGTTTGTGCTTCATTTACTGATTTTGTATAAGGTGATTAATATTCACATTAGTTGTGGCTAAATTTTTTGTTGCAGAATCCATTTCTATATTATCTGTTAAACATTTACTATAAAAACAATAAAAATATTTTTATTTGTACATTATTAGTTACAAATTTATTTTTGTAATGATATACAGGGTGTAAAAAAATTAGACCGACAAACTTTGAGGGGAAATAGAGGACATAAAAACAAACATATTTTGTTAATAATATTTTTCTCTACGACGCTTCGTTTTAATATTACAGGGTACAAAATAGGAATTTTATGATTTTAACAAAAAACAAACACATAAGTGGAAAAATTAAATTTATTTCAATTACACATATTTAATCTTCAAAAAACAATTAACAAAAGAACGGAACAAAAATGCGCAAATAATTAGCTCAATTTATAATAAATGTTCAAAAATTCCTCCATTTGTTTCAACACAAAAATGACAACGTCGAAATTCGGATTAACGATTCTGTTTCTGTTTCAATGCTTCATCGATAAGAGTTTTAAAAATTAAAGATATAAAAATAAAGTAAAAGTAAATACAAAATACCCTTGTGAAGCACGCTTCATTAATTGTAAACAGTATTGAGGGCAAACAGCCCGACAAAAACAGTACGTGCAATCCACGTTATAACGTGGATTCCACGTACTGTTTTTATCGGGAGAGGACTTCAACATAAACATTTTTTGTTAATATTTCTCTCTACGATATTTCGTTTTGGTCTTAGTCTATGTAGTATTTATTCAAACGCTCAATGGAGCAGAAGTCTTCAATATCTTACTAAATTTGATATGATTTGTTTATCATTATGGAGCGATATACTTGGATTGAATTGAGTGACATGCATCTTACTTATGGAGCAGCTAATTGCAATGGACGGGCAGCACAGAGACTTTATCAACAACGATATCCTGGTCGCCGCATTCCACATCATTCCATTTTTGAATCCATTCATCGACATTTGCGAGAGAATGGTTCTTTTAGAAGATCGAATGGACAAGGACGACGACGTTCAGTGAGAACTCTGCGATTTGAAGAGCAAGTTTTGGCAGAAATAGAAAACAACCCTTACGGAAAAAACACTCAAAAAGACACTCAAATTGAGAGAGTAACACTCAATTTGAGTATTATTTCGGACACTCAACTTGAGAGTGACACTCACTTGAGAGTGATACTCAACTTGAGTGTCAATTTGAGTGTTAAACGGGGAGCACAGACCATTGCATAACGCATAACGCATATGCATAAGAAATTTGATTGGTCCGTTAGCATGTGCATAAGGAATTCGACCAATCGAATTTCTTATGCATATGTATTATGCATTATGCAAAAGTCTGTGCTCCCCGCCTTAGGGCCTATCCAGACAAACTTGCATAGTCGCATAAACGTATGCATAAAGAAATTGATTGGTTCATTTCCTTATGCATTTGTTTGTGGACCAATCAATTTCTTTAAACATACGTTTATGCGATTATGCAAGTTTGTCTGGATAGGCCCTTACTCTCAACTTGAATCAACTTTATGACACGTGAAAGAGTTTTAGTCATAATTGTAAGGCTGTAAGCAAATCAAACGATTAAAAAAAATGTAATTAAAAATGTAATTCAAACTTATCATATATAATAATGAATATTAGTAAATATTACACAATACATAACAGTATTGTGATAAATACATGAATGAAACGTATAATATTCTGATATGAATTGTAGTATAATGATTATGCAGAAAGCAGTGTTATTATAAGAACGCAATACGGCATTTAACGTACAGAATATATTATTTGTTATATAAACAATGAGTAGCATGCAAGAACTTATCTTATGATGTAATTACTTATCTTATGAACTCATCTAGGAAGGGCACAGATATAGAATGCTCGTATAGCTCGAGAGATGACTTATTGTGTGCTTGTGAGATCCAACGAATGTAAAATGGCCTTTCTTTCACTTAGCGAGAATGCGCATCCGTGTATATGTGAGACACTGATCTCTATGTGCTTATGAGACACCGATATATACAGTGGCGTGCAAAAGTTTCCGGCCAGTAACATTTTATACTCTAATTTTTTTTTTAAAACCCTAATAAAATTTTACTTATTACCAGTTGCGAGTATACCATATAGGTAACAAAATAATATAGTGAAAAAATATTGTTTATGAAAATATTTATTGTTGTAAATGTCATATTTACATGTGCAAAAGTTTCCGGCCATTTTGTATTACCCATAGTAGGCCTCGAGTTATTAGTTTATATTTACATAATATTGCGTTCAATGAATACACTTACAAGGGAAGTGTCACGACTGTCCGGAACCGATTTGATTCTCCTTTAAATATGTTGTTATATATACAAATCTAAGAGACACGTATTTTTTTATATGGGCCACTTTTGACTTTTAAGGGGTAAAACACCCCTTTGAAAAAAAACGGTTTTTATCTTTCAAGGCGAATATCTTTGAAACTATTAGAGATAGAAAAAAAATTCAAACGGGGTATTAAATGGCTTGATGAGTACTACAAAATACTGTAAAAAAATTTTTTTTCTTTTTTTTTTTCAAAAAATCTTACCCCTTTAACTGTTTTTTCAAAATTTTTAATTTTTGTTTTCATCAAATTAAAGGTTATTTTTTAACGAATTCATCCATGTATATTAAAGTTATGTTGCGTAATATCATTTTTGAGAAATCATTACAAACCCCTCCGTATATACGTTATTCGTGCTCGTATCGTATCTACTATGTGCGTAAGTGTAATAATTATCGTCGAAATACAATATTTAAAAAAATGTTAAATTTGTACAAAAATAAGCTTTTATTTGTGGCGATAAAAAAAATTTGAAATTTTGAAAAAAGAGGAATGGAAATTTTGGATTGGAATATTTTAAAAATTAAAAAAATTTTTTTTGCACTGTCTTATAAAGTACTCCTAAAATCATTCAACTTTTATTACATGATATTTTTCTAACAATACAGATTATAAAAAATATTAAGAATTAGGGTAGAGTTTTTATTGTACCTTCTTAAAATTATTAAATTGTATTTATCTCTGTACCTTTTTTTTTTTTTTTTTTTTAACGTAGGGAAATCCTCATGGATACCCGTTCCCCGGGGGAGGAAACGGGTTATGCCGGACTCTTACCGGCTAAAACCCTACGGTGGCCCTCCTCGTGCGCGTTTGGGAGACCACGGGAACGCAACATTCATCTCTGTACCTACATTATTTCCTTATAATATCTTAAGATTATTTTCTCTTACAACTTATTATTTTATTATTTTTATTCCAATGCTCTAACATCTTGTTTATTTATTAGTTTATACATTAATTTTGCGCAATAATATCTACACGTAATTAATAATAAAATAATTAATAAATGTTTACATATATTATAATACATTTATATTTTTTACTAGATAATAAATTTATATTATTTTTTTTATTATTTACTCATTATATACATTACAATAATGATAATCGACGAAAAAATGTTTTAAACATAATGACTGTTTGCACCAAGAACATCTTACTACAGCTAAATTATTGCAACCTTCGATATCACATATTGTTGAAGTTTCGTCAAAACTGAATTCTACTGGATTTTCAAATTCTTCTGGTCTTTCGTTCGTATATCCACTTTTAAACCACGAATATTTAAATAAGTTGTAATATCGTGGGGATGACAATTGATTATGTATCAAAGATTGCAATTTTATTATATTATTGCGTTCATGTAAATTTATATTACTTTCCAATAGTAAAACAGTATCTGAAAATCTTTTAGCAAAATTTTTCCAAATTCTAAATCCATAAACATCTAATGGTTGTATTTTTCCTGTAGTACCTTTCGGTATTATCATAGTAGTAACATGTTTTCCTGGAGGTGTTAAATCCGAAATAATATTGGGGCAATGTCCAGTCCATGAATCGATAAGAATAACGCTATTAGAACCAACGTTCGGAAAATAGGCTTCTTCTAACCACATTTTAAAATGGTCTGTAAAAAACATAAATGTTAATTTAATAGTTTTCTTACTATTATTAGATCAAATGTAAAATAGTTATAAAAAGAAATTTATACCTGATGTCATTTTACCAGATTTCGATGCTTTTACAATAACATTTGTTGGTCTAAACAGGTTTTCTTCTACTCTTGGTCCAAATTTACCATCAGTTTCTTTTAATACAATAAATAAAGGTGACAGTAAATTGCCGCTACAAGATATTATTGGTTGTATCGTGTATGAGTGAGTTGTTGATGATACAGATTGCACAACACGTTCTACTGTCTTCACTCCTTGATGTGACAATGATCTTCCAGAATGAATTTCCAATTGGAAACCACTTTGATCTGAATTATAAATATTTTCAGATCCAAACTGTTCAATAAGAGGTTTTACTGTTTTCAGAAAATCTTCACTTGTTTTTTGCAAATTAACGGAATCTTCCAATGTTCTTCTGGTGATAAATTTTGTAACTTTTCTTGAAACAATTCGGTGAGACTTCTTGAATCTTGATACCCAACTGTGAGATGCTTTAAATATAGGATTTAAATTTCCTATTTCTTCTTGAGCTTGTAAAGCCCATCTTTTTAAATCAATATCATGAACCATGAATCCTAATTCAATCGCAGCAGTAAATTTATCATGTGTAAATTTCGAGATATAAGATAATTTTTCCATATGAGTTCCACCTGATTGTAATTGTTCTTCCCATCGCCTTAATTGACGTTCAGATGAAACTCTTTTAAACTGATGTTGTACTACTTTTAGAGAACGATTTTTTTTCTTCTCTTTATTTCCTTCGTTAGCGTCCCAATTTCGCCAAAACTCAACAGCTCGTCTTTTATAAGAACTGTCAAAATCTATGTTATCACTTGAACATTGAAGATGAAAATTTGAATTATCTTCACTCCATGCTTCTTCGTCATCTTCAATTATTTCAAACCGATGAAATTTATGAGGTTCTTCATAATCAAGAGATGTTTCTTCCGTTATTTCCAATCCATTATAATGAAAAATGCTATCCAGCAATATTTTTTGTATGTTTTCTTTTAATTCTATTTCTGCTTCAGTCACTGGCGTTTCTGTTAGATATATTGAATTTACTGACACTAATAAAAGTCTCACAACATTAAGCGGATTGAGAATCATTTTCACAAATGTTAAACTTTACCTTGTATTGCAATATATAAAAACAGTTTAACAAATTGCACAGATGTGATTATAACAGAAAGATTCTGCTTACTGACTGTTAAGGCTGCACATAAAACTATTTATACTATTCATTTATCTTTAATGTATATACTTTTCATATCAGAATCGTGTTTATCAGACAATTTTTTTGAAACGTGACATTGCTGAATTTGCCGTAAAAAGTATAAGTTTAATAAAACACTTGATAATTATTTTATGTATGTACTTTTCAAAACACGATTCTGATATGAAAAGTACATGCATAAAATAATTATCAAGTGTTTTATTAAACTTATACTTTTTACGGCAAATTCAGCAATGTCACGTTTCAAAAAAATTGTCTGATAAACACGATTCTGATATGAAAAGTATATACATTAAAGATAAATGAATAGTATAAATAGTTTTATGTGCAGCCTTAACAGTCAGTAAGCAGAATCTTTCTGTTATAATCACATCTGTGCAATTTGTTAAACTGTTTTTATATATTGCAATACAAGGTAAAGTTTAACATTTGTGAAAATGATTCTCAATCCGCTTAATGTTGTGAGACTTTTATTAGTGTCAGTAAATTCAATATATCTAACAGAAACGCCAGTGACTGAAGCAGAAATAGAATTAAAAGAAAACATACAAAAAATATTGCTGGATAGCATTTTTCATTATAATGGATTGGAAATAACGGAAGAAACATCTCTTGATTATGAAGAACCTCATAAATTTCATCGGTTTGAAATAATTGAAGATGACGAAGAAGCATGGAGTGAAGATAATTCAAATTTTCATCTTCAATGTTCAAGTGATAACATAGATTTTGACAGTTCTTATAAAAGACGAGCTGTTGAGTTTTGGCGAAATTGGGACGCTAACGAAGGAAATAAAGAGAAGAAAAAAAATCGTTCTCTAAAAGTAGTACAACATCAGTTTAAAAGAGTTTCATCTGAACGTCAATTAAGGCGATGGGAAGAACAATTACAATCAGGTGGAACTCATATGGAAAAATTATCTTATATCTCGAAATTTACACATGATAAATTTACTGCTGCGATTGAATTAGGATTCATGGTTCATGATATTGATTTAAAAAGATGGGCTTTACAAGCTCAAGAAGAAATAGGAAATTTAAATCCTATATTTAAAGCATCTCACAGTTGGGTATCAAGATTCAAGAAGTCTCACCGAATTGTTTCAAGAAAAGTTACAAAATTTATCACCAGAAGAACATTGGAAGATTCCGTTAATTTGCAAAAAACAAGTGAAGATTTTCTGAAAACAGTAAAACCTCTTATTGAACAGTTTGGATCTGAAAATATTTATAATTCAGATCAAAGTGGTTTCCAATTGGAAATTCATTCTGGAAGATCATTGTCACATCAAGGAGTGAAGACAGTAGAACGTGTTGTGCAATCTGTATCATCAACAACTCACTCATACACGATACAACCAATAATATCTTGTAGCGGCAATTTACTGTCACCTTTATTTATTGTATTAAAAGAAACTGATGGTAAATTTGGACCAAGAGTAGAAGAAAACCTGTTTAGACCAACAAATGTTATTGTAAAAGCATCGAAATCTGGTAAAATGACATCAGGTATAAATTTCTTTTTATAACTATTTTACATTTGATCTAATAATAGTAAGAAAACTATTAAATTAACATTTATGTTTTTTACAGACCATTTTAAAATGTGGTTAGAAGAAGCCTATTTTCCGAACGTTGGTTCTAATAGCGTTATTCTTATCGATTCATGGACTGGACATTGCCCCAATATTATTTCGGATTTAACACCTCCAGGAAAACATGTTACTACTATGATAATACCGAAAGGTACTACAGGAAAAATACAACCATTAGATGTTTATGGATTTAGAATTTGGAAAAATTTTGCTAAAAGATTTTCAGATACTGTTTTACTATTGGAAAGTAATATAAATTTACATGAACGCAATAATATAATAAAATTGCAATCTTTGATACATAATCAATTGTCATCCCCACGATATTACAACTTATTTAAATATTCGTGGTTTAAAAGTGGATATACGAACGAAAGACCAGAAGAATTTGAAAATCCAGTAGAATTCAGTTTTGACGAAACTTCAACAATATGTGATATCGAAGGTTGCAATAATTTAGCTGTAGTAAGATGTTCTTGGTGCAAACAGTCATTATGTTTAAAACATTTTTTCGTCGATTATCATTATTGTAATGTATATAATGAGTAAATAATAAAAAAAATAATATAAATTTATTATCTAGTAAAAAATATAAATGTATTATAATATATGTAAACATTTATTAATTATTTTATTATTAATTACGTGTAGATATTATTGCGCAAAATTAATGTATAAACTAATAAATAAACAAGATGTTAGAGCATTGGAATAAAAATAATAAAATAATAAGTTGTAAGAGAAAATAATCTTAAGATATTATAAGGAAATAATGTAGGTACAGAGATGAATGTTGCGTTCCCGTGGTCTCCCAAACGCGCACGAGGAGGGCCACCGTAGGGTTTTAGCCGGTAAGAGTCCGGCATAACCCGTTTCCTCCCCCGGGGAACGGGTATCCATGAGGATTTCCCTACGTAAAAAAAAAAAAAAAAAAAAAAAAAAAAAAAGGTACAGAGATAAATACAATTTAATAATTTTAAGAAGGTACAATAAAAACTCTACCCTAATTCTTAATATTTTTTATAATCTGTATTGTTAGAAAAATATCATGTAATAAAAGTTGAATGATTTTAGGAGTACTTTATAAGACAGTGCAAAAAAAATTTTTTTAATTTTTAAAATATTCCAATCCAAAATTTCCATTCCTCTTTTTTCAAAATTTCAAATTTTTTTTATCGCCACAAATAAAAGCTTATTTTTGTACAAATTTAACATTTTTTTAAATATTGTATTTCGACGATAATTATTACACTTACGCACATAGTAGATACGATACGAGCACGAATAACGTATATACGGAGGGGTTTGTAATGATTTCTCAAAAATGATATTACGCAACATAACTTTAATATACATGGATGAATTCGTTAAAAAATAACCTTTAATTTGATGAAAACAAAAATTAAAAATTTTGAAAAAACAGTTAAAGGGGTAAGATTTTTTGAAAAAAAAAAAAGAAAAAAAATTTTTTTACAGTATTTTGTAGTACTCATCAAGCCATTTAATACCCCGTTTGAATTTTTTTTCTATCTCTAATAGTTTCAAAGATATTCGCCTTGAAAGATAAAAACCGTTTTTTTTCAAAGGGGTGTTTTACCCCTTAAAAGTCAAAAGTGGCCCATATAAAAAAATACGTGTCTCTTAGATTTGTATATATAACAACATATTTAAAGGAGAATCAAATCGGTTCCGGACAGTCGTGACACTTCCCTTGTTAGTTCGTAGGAAGTCCTGAGAGCTTAAACATGGCAATACGCAAGTACAAATTCGAGAGAGAGTAATTAAATTTTCTGAAAATGGAAAGTGTTCTCGCGTGAGATTGCTTCATTATTATCAATAGGAAAATCAACCGTGAATGATATTATTGCTAGCTATCGTGCTGGATACGGTGAAGCACGTAAGCTTTGGAAGATCGCCCGCGTAGTGAAAAACCACGAAAGAGTATCTAAAAAAGTAGATCGAGTCATTAAACGCAAGTCAACTGCAGATGTAAGGAAAACTGCTGCTCAAATTGCACGCGAGTTACAGAATGAGAATCTTGCCGATGTTAGTCGTAGCACTGTGACACGAAGACTACATGATGTAGGACTATTTGGCCGTATAGGTATTAGAAAACCGCTAATCAGTAAAAAGAACAGGAAAGCCCGATTACAGTTTGCTAAGATTCACAAAAATTGGACAGTCGAAGATTGGAAAAAAGTAGCTTTCTCAGATGAATCTAAATTTAATCTTTTTGGAAGCGATGGCCGACAACATGTACGACGTCCTACGGGTACCAGAAATGACGCTCGGTACCAAATTCCTACTGTAAAGCACGGTGGAGGAAGTGTGATGGTTTGGGGAATTTTCTCCGCACAAGGAGTCGGTCCACTTGTCGAGATCATTGAAACTATGAATGCTGCTATTTACAAGGACATTTTAAGAAAGAACTTGCTAACATATGCTGAAGAAAAAATGCCACAGGATTGGATATTTCAGCAGGATAATGACCCCAAACATACTTCAAAGATGTTACAGGAGTGGTTTGCTAATAGAAATATAGAAGTTTTAAGCTGGCCATCTCAATCACCGGACTTGAATCCGATAGAACACTTGTGGGAGCAGCTAGATCGCCAAATTCGAAGGCATACACATTCAAATAAGACCGTCTTATTCGAATCGTTAAAGCAAGAATGGAATAATATTTCGTCTGCTTGCATTAATCGATTAATAGAATCAATGCCAGCTCGTTGTGCCGCTGTTATCGCTGCAAAGGGTATGGCTACAAAGTATTGACACTAAAATATTATTTTAAGTTACTGAAGTGCAATATAGAATGAGTGGACCAATAATTTTCTTTGTAATACAAAATGGCCGGAAACTTTTGCACATGTAAATATGACATTTACAACAATAAATATTTTCATAAACATAAACAATATTTTTTCACTATATTATTTTGTTACCTATATGTTATACTCGCAACTGGTAATAAGTAAAATTTTATTAGGGTTTAAAAAAAAAAATTAGAGTATAAAATGTTACTGGCCGGAAACTTTTGCACGCCACTGTATGTGCTTGTGAAGCACTATCTCTTGTATGCTTGTGAAACACCAATACTTATGTGCTTGTGAGGCACTATCATTAGTGTGCTTGTGAGGCACCAATACTTGTGTGCTTGTGAGACACCAATACTTAAGTGCTTGTGAGGCACTAATACTTAAGTGCTTGTGAGGCACTAACAATTATGTGCTTATTGCACAATTACAAATCACTCAACTTATTTATACAACTTGAAAAGAAGGATTCCTTTACTTAAGGATTAACACGCGAGACGTCTGGTGCTCGAACAGATACTGAATGTGTCGCTAACTGCTCAGACAATTGAAAATCGTCGATCACACTCAAATTTGAGTTTAACCACTCAATCATTGAGTGTACATACTCAACCTTTAAAGCATACACTCAATTTTGAGTATAAATACTCAATATTTGAATGTTCACACTCAATGTTCGAGTGTAAATTCTCAAGCTTCAGTGCAAACGCTCAAAATTTGAGTATAACACCCAAATATGAGAGTAAACTCCCAAAATTAAGTGTTAACACTTAAATTTGAGTGTAAACACTCAATATTTCAATGTTTTTTCCGTGAGGGAATCCTTCCACTAGTACACGTACAATTGCATTTAACATTGGAACAAGTAATATGAATGTATGGAATGTTCTTCGTGAACAATTATTACATCCATTTCATCGGCAAGGTGTACAAAGTTTAACATTTGAAGACTATCCACGACGTTTAGAATTTGCGCGATGGTATTTGCAGCAGTGCGAAACAAACCCCGAATTTTCTTCTTTAGTACTATTTACTGACGAAGCAAGTTTTACAAGAACAGGCATGTTTAACACTCACAACTCTCACGTTTGGAGTCAGGATAATACTCATGCTACATTTATTCGATCACATCAAACGGAATTTACGGTTAATGTATGGGCAGGTATTATTAATAACTTCCTTATCGGGCCGTACATTTTACCTTTAAGACTGAATGGCAATATTTATCGTATTTTTCTCGAGGAAGTGTTACCAGAACTCATGGAAGACGTGCCACTTGTCACAAGAAGGCAAATGTGGTTCCAACACGATGGAGCACTTGCCCATTTTAGTGCTATTGTGCGCAATTACTTGGACCAAAGATTTAATGAGCGCTGAATAGGCCGAGGAGGTCCTATCGCATGGCCTCTCCGGTCACCAGATTTATCTTCGCTTGACTTTTTTTTATGGGGGCACATGAAAACTCTCATTTATGAGATACCGATTGAAACAGAAGAAGAATTAGTAGCCCGAATTACTGCTGCAGCATATCACGTTCAAAATATTCCTGCAGTCTTCGAACGTGTGAGAGAATCAATGTTTCGACGTTGTCATTTTTGTGTTGAAACAAATGGAGGAATTTTTGAACATTTATTATAAATTGAGCTAATTATTTGCGCATTTTTGTTCCGTTCTTTTGTTAATTGTTTTTTGAAGATTAAATATGTGTAATTGAAATAAATTTAATTTTTCCACTTATGTATTTGTTTTTTGTTAAAATCATAAAATTCCTATTTTGTACCCTGTAATATTAAAACGAAGTGTCGTAGAGAAAAATATTATTAACAAAATATGTTTGTTCTTATGTCCTCTATTTCCCCTCAAAGTTTGTCGGTCTAATTTTTTTACACCCTGTATACTTACATGAAGTTTCCAACATTTTTAAGTGAATAAATTTGAGCATTATCGGAGCTGCTTAGTAAACTGTTGTCATTACTATGACATATTGTTTTTGATAATTTTTCTTCGTTTTTTTCCACCACATTTGTGAATAGAGTATTGTCAACAATTTTGCTCGACTCTGCATTCCTGCTAATAATTTGTGTGCGTTCTCTGGAATTGCTGTTTTCATTATTTATAATATAATTTCTCTTGTCCAAAGTAATTATTTTATTTGTGACATCATTGAGAACTTTTAATTTCATATTCATTACTGGCACTGCAGTTGATAACAATCTTTTTAAAGTTGTGTATCCATCAGTTTGGTGGTATGATTCAGGTACAAAGTGATCACTACATACTAATGTGTTTTTCTCTCTCTCTCTGTTACTTTTTACTCCTCTAATCTCCATCTCTCTGTTACAAAGTGATCACTACATCTCTCTCTCGTTACTTTTGATACTCCAATAATATCCATCCATTTCTGTTTTACTACATCATTTTTTGGAAACCTAAAAGAGAACAAAATGAGTTAATACAATATTTTGATACAACTTTAAAAATAACATAATTTAAAAATATTACTTCATAACGTATAACCTCAAATTTTTTAAAATTACAAATCACGTTAAACTTAGTATTGTATTTTATAATTTATGTACACAATTTATTTTAATACTTACTTATGAAAACTGCAAGTATTATTTCCAGGTATATACACTTTCTTGCACACAATACAAGACATTTTTCACTGCTGCATTTATGATTTTATGATTTTACAGATCACAGCACTTATTCTGCGCATGCGCTATTACGACAAAGACGGAACATAGGTCCTATCTTCTCTCTCTTTCTAACGGGGAGACATTTCCACTTACAGATCTGTCTATGACTCCCCTACTCTATCTATAATATCTCTGTGGGTATATTACGTCAGAAAGGATGAGAAAATATCGGTAAATTACCGGTAATTTCTGGAGCTATCGATTTTTCGAGAATTTATGAGAATTTATGAAAATTTGTAATTTTCATGAAATAAAAATAATTTTCTGTCTTTAAATTATTTTAATACAAATATATTGAATGTTAGAATTAATAATAAATTTGATGATTGGTAGTACTTGATATCATAGTGGAAATATTACTACATACTGCGCTCAGTTCTCATTTAGCTGCGTTCGGCATTGCAAATCGGAGGCATCCGTTTGCTCTTTCACCTTGAAAATCTATAGTATTCGTCATGTATACGTATAGATTTTCTAGGTAAAAGAACAAACAGATGTCTCTGATTTGCAATGCCAAACGCAGTTTTTATAAAAAATTCTGCAATACTGCACCGTTGAAGTCTCTATATTCTGCAGATTTTTCTTATGTTGGCAGCATTTTAGCGGCTTAGAGGCAAAAAAAAAGAGAGAAAAAAGATTTTAGAAAGAGAATTGAGATTGAGCCTTAAGCTAAAACAAAGACTGTGAACCATGACGTCGACGAACGCTTTATGCTTTATTTATACTATACGCTTCATATAAGTTATCTGTAATATAAGTAATATTTTGTAATATTCATATAAGTTATCTATAAATTCTCAAATATATGTGTTCATTTTTAGTTATCTTTTTCACTCTTAAATTCTTTGAAAATAAATAAAATTACATAATTAATTCTAATTTATAACACTTTTATTTGCTTTTTTATTCGCAGTACACTCGGAGACAATAATGCTTACCCATAAACCCATATCCCATAAACCCATATCCCATTATCCCATATGAAGTTGGCCGCGTCTAGTTATATGCCTATACGATCCAATAGAATTGCCGCATAGGAATATAACTGGACGCGATCAACTTCATATGGGTAGGCATTATTGTCCTCGAGTGTACATTAAATTTTATATTGTTTTAAGTAAACAAACAACAAATAAACGTTGTTAATGAATCTTCTCATAAATTCTCATAAATTCTCGTATTAACGGTATAATACGGTAATATTCTTTGTTATTTTCTTCGATTTTATTTTACCGAGAATTTTCGAACTCTAGTGAGGATACCGCTGCGACTAGTGAAACCGTGGCAACATCGTGCCTGAAAATGAAACTAACATTTTGTTGCTTGTCCTTTATCAATATATTATACATGAATTATACTAATAATAATTATACTAATAATGTGATTAAATATTTTTTACTTTTTACAGGGCTCGCACCTTCTTTTTTTCTGACGGCCCTGTCACACAGGAACTCCCTTAAGGGGATACTAGCGAGAAAGCCGAACTCCGACGCACCCTCATCTAGGGCTGCGTTCGTAAACCTTAAGGTGCCATTTCATGGCGGCGATCATCGCTACTTTTTTTGCGATTGAAGAGTCACGTGACTTCATCAGTCGCTTGAAAGTCGTCGCTGTCAGTCGCTTTTGTAGTTCAATTTGGTCAATGTTGTAGCAACAATAGCGATAATCGCTGCAATTTGAATTTGTCAAAAAAATGAGTGATTATGCAGAAACCGAGCAGGCCGAGCACGAAAACGTAGTGAGCAATATAATGTTGATATTTATTAATGCAGACTTATAAATAACCGTACAAAATAATAGCATTTAGTGTAGTATATTTCTTTAACTTCTAAAAAATAAAATACATACTTAAAACTAGTAATGATTAATGATATTTACATTAATATTAATAAATAATAATTAAAAATCTGTGTGTTTAGGAATTTGTACAACCTTTCGTATGTGGTTTATGCGAAACCATATGTGATGATATTTCATCACATCCATGCTTGCAAGGGTTTGAAAGCTATTTTTTAGACGATAGTTCTTTTTACTTTTATTTTCAGTGTGGTAAGTATTTTATTATTTTTTAAGTATGTTATATCCAAGTATATATAAATATGTACAAATATAGTAAAGGAAACAAATTTACAGATGATGATCCTTAGAAGAAGTGCAATTGGTGGAAAGGAATTGGTTGTTAACACCGAGATAGTTAGCAATTCCAAAAATAATTGTTCCTCAGATGCCTCAGATGAAGCATTTATCTTAGCGATAGAGATTCGTGAACCTTTATGGAATATTAAATTACCACCTGCACAAAAGAGCAAAGAAATAAAATCTGCGTTATGGAAGTGTGTAAAGAAATGAAAGAAAAATATACAATAGAATCAGCTAAGAAAAAGTGGAAAAATGTCTGTGATACACACCGAAGATATGTTGAAGAGGAGAAAAATGTTCGTAGTGGATCTGCGAGAAAAAGAAAAAGTAAATGGATGTATTACGAGCAAATGGCATTCATGCATGACATCGAACTTGCTAATAAAATGACTGTATCGAATATTAATATGAGTGATGATGATAACGACGAGCATGATGAAAATGAAGCCCCAGAAGATCAAACTCAAGCATCGAAGCGGAAGAAAAGTAGAACCAAAGAAGAAGCAATCGACAGATTAGCTGACGCTCTAAGCGCACCACAGCCAGCTATACAGTTTCCTGCACCACCTGTTTTTCCACCACCTCCACCTCCTATGGATGCTGTTGATGCATTTTTGACCATGATTGGACATGAATTACGTTCACTTAACGATAACACGAGAAGTGATATCATGTTAAATATTCATACGTATATTCATAAAGAAAAAAAGAAATATACAAATTGATATTGATTTCATAAAACGTAACAAATATTTTATCTAAATATTTATAATTATTAAATAATAAAAAATATTTAAAATTATATAAAATGTTAGTATAATATAAAAATATTATATTTAGAAAAACCAAAGAGAAACAGTATGCTCAGTCTTATTACATTTTATGTTACTTATTAGGCTTATTGAAGAATGTTATTTTAGTTAAAGAATGTTATTTTAGTTTCTTAAAAACTGCTTCTATTATATATGATGTTATGTTAATTGCCTTTGATTGTTGGGCTCACTAATTCTAAATAAATAAAGAAATAACCTCTTATTAATTATTATTATTTATTATATCATGTCTTGAAAAAAAATATATAAAGTACACGAATTTCTTATACAATTATTTAAAATTAAAAAAATTATTAATTATCAATATGATTTACAAATAATCATTCTGCCAGCTAACGGCACCTTCGTTATTAAAGTAAGCACAAAATTCTTCTCGTACTTCTATTGCTGTTCGAGTGCTTGTGTTAGTACCCGCACGAGTAATGTCAAAAATGCTGTACCTGTCACATCGCATTAATTGCATTATAAAAGCCATGAAATTTCCGTTGTGCACAAATAGGAGTCTTCCAAAATCTTTTTTTTTTATGTTCTTTCTATTAAAACACATAACCGCACATTTTTATGTTTTTTCTATCAAAACACATAACCGCAACAAATGCTGCACTAAACAGTCGTTTCTTTCTAATTTCTTCTTGTTCTTTCACTTCTAAACATTTCCTTTGCCATTCATGGTGTTCTTGTACACTGCCCGTCATTAATTCGTTCCTAGGCCCCTCAGCGGGGTAAGGGGAACGTAGAAATGTAGCCATGGCGCCATCAGTCGGCAGCGGCTGATTGACACTTTTTTATCGACATCGATTGCCGCAGATAAGATTGCACGCGCGCAATTTTTGAAAAATCAGATATATAAAGTAATAAATATATAAAATATATAAGATATAAATATAAAATATATTAAAATAAAATAAGAAATAAATAAATAACATTAAAATAATAGAAAATTTAATTGATTTAAAATACTACTACGCTAAATGTCTTCTTTATGGAAAAAATTAAAATCTTTAAAAGATGTTTTTTAGTAAACAACTTTTTTAATAACAATTTTATATTAGCAATTTTATAAAATTAATCGTTTGACCGACTGTTCCAGCGTCAAATAATGTGTAGCTCTGAAAAGAGCCGTTTTAATGACTGGTTCTAAAAAGAACCTTTTAATATCCTGTCCAGTGCCCGTTTTGTGCAATAACTAAGTTTAGCCTTTTCTCGATAGACCCACGTAGGTTTTGGAAAAGATCTGGTTTTAAGCGAAGATTTTCCCACATGGTTTTCGCATGTGCAATTAATTGTGCTCTAGTTCTCTCATGACCATACTCCCACGAATTCGCAATTGCTGCCCAAATATTTTCTATTAAATTGAGATCCGGAGATTTAGCTGGCCAATCAAGAACTTCTATTTCGGGATGTTCGTTGAACCATTCTTTTACTATGTGAGCGGTATGAACAGCACTATTATCCTGAACTAATCGAAATGTCGGCATATCGTCTTCACTATAAATACTGCGAACGCTTGGCAGCAAAACGTTCTCCAGAATATCTATATATTCGAAGGCATTCATATGCGGCGACACTTCAATTAGTTCTCCCGGACAATGAGCACTAATCCATCCCCACATAGCACAAGTAATGCGTCCACTTTGCCCGCTAGGAACCACATATTTTGGATCAAATCGATGGCCTTCAGGTCTCCAGACATGATTACGTCTATCATCTGCTGAACAAAATACTTTTTCGTCAGTCCAGATAGTTTGATCCCAATCTTCCGGTGATGCGGTGTTGAGTTGATGCAACGCAAAAGCAACACGATTATCTCTATGTCGATTCGTTAATTGAATCTTATGTGCTGGTCGATAACAGTGCACATTCGATTCGTGTAAACGCCTTTGCGCTGTCCTCTCAGAAATCTGTAAATCTAAAAGATTTACAGAGTGCAAAACCGGAAGAAAAGGGTCTTCATCTACCTGTCTAACTAAAGATAGATTTTCTTCAGCAGTTGTAGATCGCGGTCTATGATTAAATTTACGCTTGTCTGTAAGTCCTTCTTCTCCCTCTTCTTCCCATCGATTGATCCACTTTTTTACTGTTCTGACATTGCACTCGATGCGCTGTGCAATATCTTCTTCACTAATACCAGCTTCCCACATACCTATAATGCGGCCACGAGTAAAAATACTTAACTTGTTTGCCATTGCACGAAACGAGTAGACTTGACAAAACGGAATAACAATCGCCATTAAACAAAAGACAATCGCCAAGACAGATTGTCTTTTTCTATTATGCTTATATTATTTGAATACTATTAATATAATATTATTTAATATTATTTTAAAACCAGAACTTTTTCAACCTACGCGGATCCATTGAGAAACGATTAAATCAAATCAATGCACGAAATGATTATTAAACTGATTATTAAACTCTTTTCAGAGCCACAAATTATTTAACGCTGGAACAATCGGTCAAACGATTTATTTTATTAAATTGCTAATACAAAATTATTATTAACAAAGTTATTTATTAAAAAACATCTTTTAAAGATTTTATTTTTTTCCATAAAGAAGACATTTGGCGTAGTAGTATTTTAAATAAATTAAATTTTCTATCATTTTAATGTTATTTATTTATTTCTTATTTTATTTTAATATATTTTATATTTTATACATTTATTATTTTATATATCTGATTTTTCGAAAATTGCGCGCGTGCAATCTTATCTGCAGCAATCGATGTCGATAAAATAGTGTCAATCAGCCGCTGCCGGCTGATGGCGCCACGGCTACATTTCTACGTTCCCCTTACCCCGCCTAGGAACGAATTAATGACGGGCAGTGTACACGGCGTTCGGCGTTCTATCGTTTACGCTACACATACACATATAGACTACGTTTACACGACAGCCTAAAGTCGATTTAATAACTACCGCAGTTAGAGAATTCTTGCATTCAACTGGTATATTCTTTTAGATCTAAAAAAATTTACCAATTGGATGCAAGAATTCATTAACTACGGTAGTTACTAAATCAGCTTTAGACTGTCGTGTAAACATAGTCATAGTTGAGAACAGTTGAGAAGGAAGAGTTGAGTCCTAATAAGAAAATATTGTGAAAAAATTTATTTCAACATAAATTTCAACAAAAATGAATAAAAACCAGTCCGATAATATCTTAGTAAGTATCAGTTATAAAATTCTTCATGCAACATGAAATATAAATACTAATTAGAAGCACGTTTTTTGTTTCTTAGGATAATATCTTTATCTTTATTCTGAAGTTTAATATTATCACCCTTCAAATGATAAATACACTGTGGGAAGTGCAATAATTTATAAAAAATAATGATAATTCTTCAGAATCACTACATCAGCACCAAATTCAATAAAATTTGGTCAATCGACGCGTTTTTGCACAAAACTAAAGAATCTGATAAAAGTGTCGCTCTGCTCTGAGAAGCGAGATATTAATTGTTAAAGTTCGCGACTCGATAGGTTAAGAAACCGTACATCGTCATATCGACGATGTACAGACTGTCTGAGCATGCGCAGCGACCTAACACAGATCACCTGACCATGCGCAGCGACGTAACGCAGGTCAGCTGACCATGCCAACGTCATCAAGTGCGCGAAATTGAAAATGGTTACAAGTTAAGTCAAACGCGTGGGAAGTCCAGGGGGCGAAGCCCCCTGGTCAGGGGTCCAGGGGGCGAAGCCTATCGATCCGCCGGAGGAATCAAACAGGATGGTAGAGCCGAGAATTATGCCGGCAAACAGATATGCCAGAGATAAGGAGAAAAGACCGCTTCCTAGACGGGGCGGCATGGGAGTGGAGGATGATTCGTCCAGCATGCCGCCGCCTACACCGACGGAGGAAGGACGGAGACCGAACCTAGCATCGAGGAAAAAGAAGAGGCGTGGAAAAGACGAATATGGTGGTAGAAATGATGCGGCGGACAGAAGGGTGAAACCATTTGGGGGCAACAGAAGCCCGTCCCCCCCCCCCCGGATAGAGGGAGGGCCCCACCACGTAAAAGACTACTAAAAATGGCGGCTGTCGCCATAAACGGTGGAGAAACCGGAATGACATACGCCGACATTATTAAAAAGGCGAAGGGCAGCATCTCCCTGGACGAATTAGGTATAGATGATACCAGATTCCGGAGAGCGGTCACCGGAGGGCTCCTCATAGAGATCCCGGGTGAGGAAGCCAATGGGAAGGCGGACCAATTAGCAAGGCTGAGAACGACCCTGGGGGAGCAGGGCGTGAGAATCACCCGCCCCACGCGTAGAGCTGAGCTGAGAATACTGGACCTCGATGACTCAGTGACTCCCCTGCTGGAAAAGATTTATTAAAATCGATTGAAATCGATAAAATTTTAATCACTTTTAATAGTTTACTATATTTCCAATCGACAACCAGAAATTAGTCGATTAAAATTTAATCGGATTGAATCAATTTTTATATCTATTTTTATGTTATCTATTTCTATGCTGAAAACGTATAAATTTCAATCGTGTTGAATTTAATCCAATCGATAAAATGTTTTAATTCAGTTTTATACATTAAAATAGGAAATAAAAGTTATCATTTTGAATTGATTTTAATATATTACATATTTAATAGATTTTAATTGCAATAAATTATGTATGTTTTAATAAACTTCAATGCGACTATAAAATTTTAATCACTTTTAATAGTTTACTATATTTCCAATCGACAACCAGAAATTAGTCGATTAAAATTTAATCGGATTGAATCAATTTTTATATCTATATTTTTATGCTATCTATTTCTATACTAAAAACGTATAAATTTCAATCGTGTTGAATTTAATCCAATCAATAAAATGTTTTAATTCAGTTTTATACATTAAAATAGGAAATAAAAGGTATCATTTTGAATTGATTTCAATATATTACATATTTAATAGATTTTAATTGCAATAAATTACGTATGTTTTAATAAACTCCAATGCGACTAGGCTGAGGTACATATTTTAATTCATTTAAATAATGAAACTAATTATCTATTTTAATGTACTTCTATTCATTTTAATTTCTATTAATTTTAATAAAATTTAATAGGATATTTTACTATGTTGGTTAATCGATATTAATTGTCATTCTATCAACTAATTATTAAATTTATATCAATTATTAAATACTATGTACGTTTAAATCAACTCTAATGAGACTACGTTCTGGTATTTATTTCGATTGAATTGAATAATCAAACAAAATGTTTATTTTAGTTTAATTCTATTCGTTTTAATTTCTATTCACTTTAATATAATATTATAATATATTGTACTATATTATATTAATCAATTTTAATTGTCTTTCTATCAACATAAATTACATTTATTTCAATTATAAAATATTAAATACGTTTTAATCAACTTGAATGCAATTAGTCTCTGGTTTCGAAACTCAATTCAATTTAATTATCAAACCGAATGTTTATTTTAGGTAAGAATTCCATTTGTCTTATTTTCTATTCACTTTAATAGAATTTAAGATACTATCAAATATCATTTAATGGATTGGGGATTAAGTCATTTTTCCAAATAAATGCAATTATATCAATTGTAATTTATTATCCTTAAATAATCAACTTTACTGCGACAAATCTGAAAATATTTGCAATTCAGGAGAACTTTTTAAACTTAAAGATTTAAATATAGCCTTTTATATACAATTTAAAATTAAATAAAATAATAACTTTTCGATATTTTAACGTCACTAAAATTTTACAAGAAAATGAAAATTCAAGATGGCGGCCGGGAAATTGCTCTTTTTTAATAGGATTTAAAAATTTTCAAAATTCTATGCCATTTCATTCAAAATTAATTATTTAAGACTCATGACACAAAATAATTGGATTTTAAACTTAATAGTTAGATAACAGCCCGTAAAATCAACATTATAGGCGCAATTTTCGTAAAATGACGCCATATTGGGTCCGCCATTTTGAATTTTTTTAAAAAACCAAAAAATTCGGTTTTAGCACTCAATAAAAAATAAAAGTACACCTCCCCCCTAACGAAATAATGCGTCAAATTTTCGGTGCATTTTGGACCGGAAAAGTCAGGGGAATTGAATACGCAGGGGGGTTAATCAACTCCAATGCAATTAGTCTCTGGTACATAACTCAATTCAATTTAATTATCAAACCGAATGTTTATTTTAGTTTAATTCCATTTGTCTTATTTTCTATTCACTTTAATAGAATTAAATAAGATACTATCCTATATCATTTAATCGATTTTAATTGTCATTTTTCCAAATAATAATTAAAAATCCATATCAATTGTAAATAACTAAATAATCAACTTCAATGCGACAACACCCTGGTACGTATTTCAATTTGTTTTAATAATTAAACAAATTGCATATTTTAGTTTACTTTTACTCTTTTTAATTCCCATTTACTTTAATAGAATTAAAAAAAAAACATTTTTCTATGCCATTTAATTGATTTTAATTGACATTCTATTTACTGAAAATTAAATTCGATTCAATTGTAAAATACTAAATACGTTTTAATCAACTCCAATGCGACTACGCTCTGTTACATATTCAATTCATTTTAATAATCAAGTAAATTGTATTAGACATTTTATTGTAGAAACCAACGAATTTTAATTTTGATTTTCTACCTATGACAAATTAAATTGGTATCAATTACATAATAGTGTAAAGATTTGAAATGGCATGCAAATGAAAAAACGACTTCTAGGAATGAATAATAATTTTTTTATTGCAATTCAACAGTGTTGCACAATAAACCTATGTACCGTCCAATTTTTGAATTAATGAGAACAACTTTTTCTAACACATCATTAATACTGCGTATATTTTTTTCATCACTTTCACATTCAATCAAGTACAAATGATTAATATCTTTAAATGGTAAATTATCGAAAGTTTTAATACATGATACATTCAAGTAACCCTGCTGGAAAAAATGGATTGAAATCGATTAAAAAATTTTCAATCAATTACAATGCGAAATCTTAATTCCACTTTGTAGAATTAAAGCGCATTAACATACAAAATATATAGAAGATGATTAAAAACGATAAAAAAAATCGATTAAAATAGATTGAATATCAATAAAAATGCTAAAATTTTTATGAATGTTTAATCGATTTTAATCGATTTTTTAAAATCGTTTTTAATCATTTTCTATATATTTTGTATGTTAATGCGCTTTAATTCTACAAAGTGGAATTAAGATTTCGCATTGTAATTGATTGAAAATTTTTTAATCGATTTCAATCCATTTTTTCCAGCAGGGTCCGGAAGAAGTCGCCGCCGCGCTGGCCGGAGTCGGGGGCATTGATACAGCCGAGATCCGAACCGGGGAAGTAAGAGCGGGAAGAAATGGCCTAGGAGCTATTTGGGTCAGATGCCCGCTGGCGTGTGCATTGAAGGCCTCGGATATGGGCCGGCTGAGGGTGGGGTGGACGTCCGCAAGGGTGATCTTGCTGGAGCGGCGTCCACTCCAGTGTTACAAATGTCTGGCGGTTGGCCACGCCAGGCAGAGATACCCAAGTGAGGCGGACAGAAGCAGTTGCTGCTTCAATTGCGGGGAAGAGGGGCACGCGGCGTATAGCTGTCGGAAAACCCCTAGCTGCCCGGTCTGTAAGGACCGAGGTTTGAAGGCGGACCACCGCGCGGGCAGCAGGGAGTGCCCACCCTGCCCCCCGGCTAGAGACTCAGGGAGAAGGATGACCGCGATTAGGAGGGTCGCGGAGGAAGACATGGACGTTGAGAACCGAAATGCAACAGGTGGCTCGTAAAATCATACAGCTTAATGCAAACCACGCGCGAGGGGCTCAGGAGCTGCTGTCGCAGACGATGCGAGAGTCGGGCGCCTCTCTCGCTATAATATCCGAGCCCTATCGCGTCCCAAATGACGATCCAAGATGGTGGGCTGCTGTGGGCGCCCCTCCGCCGGTGGCCATTTGGTGGCCGGGGGCAGACGACAGGATTAGGTGCAGACTTCTGGAGAAAGGCTCCAACCACGTGGTGGTTGAGTGGGGGGGAATAGTGGTGATGGGCACGTATCTCCCTCCCTCTCTGAGCATTCCGGAATTTGAAGGATACCTCGATAAACTGAATGTAGCGACGAATAAATATGGTCGGAAGCCGTTATTGGTGCTCGGGGATTTTAACGCGCGATCCCGGCAATGGGACACCGGCACAAACGGCAGAGGAGGCATTTTGGCCGACTGGGCGGCAGCCAGCGGCCTATGCCTTCTGAACGAGGGTGTAGTTCCCACGTGCGTGCGACCGAGCGGTCGATCTGTGGTAGATGTGTCCTGGGCGAACACAACGGCGTCCAGATTGATCGGCTCATGGAGAGTCGACCAGGAAGCGGAAACACTGTCAGATCACCGTTATGTATGGATCGAGCTTGGCCCCTCACAACGAGGGCAGCGACAGCGAGGTGATAAAAGCGGGACGTCGTTTCCGAGATGGAAATGGAACCAGGTTGACGTCGAATGGCTTCGGACTATTACGGAGGCTAGGGTGTGGGCGGCCCCCCTCCCAGACAATGCCGCGACGACTGGGGAGGAATTGGCGAAGTGGATTGGAGACACACTTCATCAAGCGTCAGAGGCAGCCATGCCACGATCTAAAGGGCAAAAAGGCCCGAAAACCACCTACTGGTGGAATGCGGATATTGCCTCCTTACGAGCCAACTCTCTGCGATGCTGGAGAAGATCCACCAGGGCGAGGGGCAGAGCCCCGCCAGCAGAACAAAGGCGCCTGGATCGTGAGCTGAAAGAGGCTAGAAGATCGCTCAGGGTGGCCATTCTCAAGGCAAAGAAAACTGCATGGGACGAGTTGCTGGCCACGCTGGACGAAGATCCGTGGGGGAGGCCCTACCGGATCGTGATGAAAAGATTGAAGCAGTCGGGACCACCTATATGTGAAGTGATGCCAGCAGAGGAGGTGGATAAGATCATCAGCCACCTATTCCCGGCAGGGCCGACGGAGCGGGAACGCGATGTAGTATTGGCATGGGACCCTGACCTGGCCGTGGCCACACGGGAGGTCGAGACGGCGGCCCGAAGGCTCCGAGGTGGAAGGGCGCCGGGGCCGGACGGAGTAATGGATAGGGTGGTAACCAGCACCATGGGAATTCTGGTAGACAGATGGGCTTCCTGCTTTACGGAGTGCCTCAGGAGGGGGCAGTTCCCACGCCGGTGGAAAAGAGCCAGATTGGTGCTCCTCAAGAAGAGCGGAAAAGAGGACAGCTCGCCATCGTCGTATAGGCCAATTTGCCTTCTTGATGAGGGCGGAAAGTTGTTTGAAAGAGTGATTGTGGCTAGGCTCCAGGAGTACTTGGACGAATCACAGGGGATATCGCCCCTCCAATTCGGTTTTCGGAAGGGCAGATCAACTGTGGATGCGATTCTGACCCTGCAAGAGATGGTGAAACGGACGGTCGACGACGGAGGTACGGCTTTGGCAATAGGCATCAACATAAGAAACGCTTTTAACACGATCCCATGGACGGTTATAAGAAGAGCGCTAGCCGAAAAAGGCGTGCCCGGTTATCTGAGGGCAATCATCTCCGACTATCTGGACGAGCGGTCCTTATCCTTCTTGGACCAGGAAGGAGGGATCCGGACGAGGAGCGTGACGCGGGGGGTTCCACAGGGTTCGGTCCTTGGACCGACCTTGTGGAATATAGCCTACGACTCGATTCTCCGGGTGGGATTGCCCACTGGATGCAACGTCATTGGATACGCGGATGATACAGTGGTGATAGTCGGTGGAGCCACTTTCGGGGAGGCGATGGCCCGGGCCGAGATGGCGACGGTTATCCTTGGTGAGATCCACGGCCTTGGTCTGGAGGTGGCACTGCCCAAGACAGAAGCGGTGGTGTTCGTGGGGGATGCGGAGCCGCTTCCCAGGGGGAGCATCCGGGTCGGAGGGGCCAGGATCAAGGTCGGTAAGACTATACGATACTTGGGGCTAACCTTGGATAGTAGGTGGTGCTTCGGTGCCCACTTCAGACGGGTGCTTCCGAAGGCAGAGGGGATGGCGGCGGCTCTGTCGAGAATTATGCCAAATTTGAGGGGACCGAGTGGGCGGCGGAGGCGTCTTTACGCCGAGGTCGTCCACTCGGTTATAATGTACGGGGCCCCGGTGTGGGCTGAGGCGATGACTAAGGACAGGTTCATTAGAGATAGAGTGGCAAGGGTGCAAAGGACGCTCTCGTTGAGAGTCATATCGGCGTACCGCACCGTCTCGCACAGGGCCGCGGCCATCCTGTCTGGAATACCCCCCGCGGATTTGATGGCGTGGAGGCACAGGAGGATTTATATGCGGATTCGCGAAATAAAGGAGGGAGGCCTGCAACCGATCACGGATCGGGTAAGGAACGTGATCAAGGCGAGGGAGAAGACGCGTGAGATAATGGAATGGAAGGTGCGTATACAAAGGGCGGATCAACAGGGCCCAGGAGCCAGAGTCGCATTGGCTCTGGCCCCAAGACTAACGGCCTGGCTTAGTCGAGGGGGAGGGAATCTCACTTTCAGGACCACGCAGGTGGTGACGGGGCACGGGGTTTTTAATCATTTTCTTCACAGGATTGGCAGGGCCGCCTCCCCCGGCTGCTCGCATTGCGAGGGGCCGGAGGACACGGCTCAGCACACCCTGGCAGAGTGCCCAGCGTGGGCTGAGCAGAGAGAAGGACTGGTGGATGCGATAGGCCCGAATCTTGATTTGGGACCTCTTATGGGAGCGGCGATTGCCTCGCGGGCGAGATGGGCTGCGTTCGTTGGCTTTTGCGAGGTGGTCATGCGTGAGAAAGAGGAGGCCGAGAGGGAGAGACAGCGTGTACCGCAGTCACCTCCCGCGGACCCTCCTCGCCCAAACTAGGTAAGAACTAATAGAGAGGGGAGTACATATGAATACGTATGTGTACGTCATGCGCGCATGCGTGCGCCGGTGGTTCTGGCATTGTAGTGCAACTGCGCTGCAATGTGGTGGACGATACCGAACGCGCACGGGGGTGTGTGCATGTGTGTATATATGTATATAATTGTAAATAGGCTGAAATAGAGATAGTGTGTGCATGTAAATTTGTACAGACAAACTCTTAGGTACGTAGTTAGGTTTTTAGAAACATAGAGAATACCCCGAATGGACAGAGGAGTATAAAACTCCAACTGAGGGCGGGGGTCGCCGACGCATACGATAGTTTACCGGGCCCCTCGCCGTACTCTTTGGCAGGATAAATGCCTGAGGAGGGGTTTTTAGTGGGTAGGCGATCATGGTAGTATCCTTGCGATGTACCAGTGATCGAATCCCACACTACCCGGGTGTACGGGCACCCGGGTGTCTTTCTGCCTTGTGCCGGGGACCAAGGGATCTTAGACCCTCTGGTCGCCGAATCAAGAGCAGTGCACAGAAGATTTTCCCCTCCTCCGCAAAAAAGGGGGGGGGGGCGAAGCCTCCTGGTAGGGGGGTTGGGGGGCTTCGCTCCCCCACTAATCATGAAACGACTTCTATTACTTTAAAAAATTTGCCGTCGCGTACGATTTATCGCGGATATCTCTTGTCTTTGAATTATTGTATATCGTTGAAATCGATACGTCGTTCGATTGAAATGTACCGAATAGATCGGTGAGATTTCTGCGCGAGGTAGGACGCTTCTACTCGCGAATCACCACGCGTCCCCTCACCTTGCGTCAGGGGTCTGTGCTAATCTTTTCGGTTTCTATCATTTTTAGTATATCGTAGACTCATCGATTTAGTAAGGCGAAGATTTATTTAACAAGTCATTTAAATTTTATATTAATTAACTTGTTACTAATAAAGTGCACAAAATTTGAATGACTTGTCAAATAAATCTTCGCCTTACTAAATCGATGAGTCTACGATATACTAAAAATGATAGAAACCGAAAAGATTAGCACAGACCCCTGACGCAAGGTGAGATAAACCAGAGAAGTAAGAAAATGTTTTCTTACTTCTTTGAGATAAACATTTGTGTTTAATATTTTGTATGAACTGCGTACTTTTTTACTTCTAATATTATAATCCGAGATAGTAGTCGTGATTCGAGTGTAGGAAAAACATAAATTCAAAATAAATATTATATATATAAATGTTTCAAATGTTTACATATAACCTGCTTCTACTTCGAAATGAAACTTAATTATTTCAATACAAATTTTACTCAAGACTCATGATATGAAAATATTTTCTTATTAACTTAGATTTGCATTTTTTATTAACTTGTATATTTAAATAAATTAATATATTGGCAAATAAGTATAATATTATTTATTGTATCAAGTGGTTTCATTTAATTATGCGTTTTACTGGAAAACGTCAAATTAATAACTTTGATGTATTATAAAAATTGTATAAAGCTATAATAGATTGTGTACACAATTTATTATATAAAAATCATATAGAAATTACAAAAGGTAATATTACAATTACAATAAGTTGTGTAAAAATTGTTCAATTATTTTTCCAAATTTATAATTATATTCAATTATTTACAATTTAAATTAAGTATTAATTTTATTTAATTGGATTATCTCCATCTCATTACTGTCTGGATAACAGTTGGTGAAGTTTCTGTAAATAAATATAAAATTATTCATAATATATCTAGGTCTTAGACAATAACATTAAACTATTTATTGCATAAAGGAATAATGATTCAAATATTAAAAATTAAATAATTAAAAGTACTTTTTTATTCTTTTAATGTTGTGAATGGCAATGTAATATACGAAATAATTTTATTTTAGTAAAAGAATTATTAAAAAATTGTTTTACTTTTTCTGTATGTATATTTATTCTAGAGTTCTTTGAGTATAAAAATAAATGTAAATTTAAAAAATTTTTTAAATTTTTATTAGTTGTTATTACATTAATACATATTGAATAAAATATAATTTAATAACAATTTTGTAACAAACATACATTTACAAAATTTTGACAAAATAATACATTTAAAGTAATAAAATAAAAATAAAATAGAATTGTGAAATAAAATTAATACAAAAATAATTTCATTTGTACATCATATCACAGAACAAAAATAACTTTATCTAAGAAATAATACAATAAAATTATAAAATAAAAATAAAGTGATCGCTTTCTCTTTATAAATAATAAATCATAAATTATACAATATGAAATATATTAAATTAAGTATCACGTGTATGATGTAAACTAAGACATATAAATGCTTTATAAAACATTAACGAAGTAAATCCACTTCAACATAATACAATGTTATACAACATAATGATATATTGTAATTAAATTTAAATATGTCAAATATATTGTATATCACAGAACTCTCAGACATTGTGAATCTGTAGTAATATTAAAGAAAACTATATAACGCTTTTATTATTTTAATTTAAATGTTTACTTATTCTTAATTATAAAAATATATCACAAGATTTTTTTTTTGTTATTTGTTTTCAAATAATTGGATAACGTATTATATTGTGAATGAAGCGTAATACTTTATGATAAATCACTGTCCTTTAAAATGGATTAATTTAGTAAAATATTGCCTAACTCTATCTTTTGAAGATATTCCTTTAACAAAGTGATGAACTCTTACGTTGAAATATTCTTTAACAATGCATTTTATTAGAAATATATAATGATTTTCTAATGGATTGGTTTCTAATGCATGAACTCATAAATTTTCAAATATTTTTACATTTAAACATAAATTAAGAATATTGCTTTGAATTTTTTCTTTAATACTTTTATCAAGCAAAGTGTTGTTTTGTATATGTGAGCGAATAACTTTTTCTGTGCATAAATCAATCACGTCAAAACTAGGATATGTTAAGCGGCCTCTATCCTTAAAATGTATAAGCGAACATAAAAGATTACTTTCTATTCCAATTAATGCTGCCGAACAGTCTTCACACTTTATATTTTTTAATAATGATGTTACAATAAATCCACTTATATATATTACTACATTTTTAATATATTCGGACAGTTCAAGATGAAAAATATGATCTAATTCTAATATGTCTTTATAAGTTTCAAAATGTTCATTATTTTCTGTATCAATTTTATTATATATTGTATTATGTTGATTTATTATATCTTCTGGCTCAGTTTTTGGAAGTCGAGTATTTAAAATATTAATTTGATCTAATGGTACGCAATTTCCAACTCCATGTTCCCGAATTTCGGCATGTATTAGAATCTTTTTATAAGCAGCAGTAAACTGTCGGCAAGTAGGATTATTATTATGACCGCCTTGTGATCTAATACTTCCAAAAAGCAATTCTAAGTGATTTTGTGATAACTTATACGTTGGAATATATTTTAAAATAGGAAATTCACAATTACAATATTGTTGGAATAATTGTATTGTGCTTTTGAGTGAAATTAAAAAGCCTAAAAATCCAATCTTTCTATTAGATTCAAATATTGGAATACCATTTGGCAATTTTAATGATTTAAAATATGATAAGAGATCGTCATAAAACTTTTTTATTTTGAAAATGTTATAATGATTAATTGCTTGTTTGAAACCAAAATCAGAATTTTTTCGTGAATTTAAAATATCAAATGCATTATTGATTATTAAAATAAATTTTATTGTAGCATCACACTGTTGGAAATCATTCAATTTTAATACATTTTTACAGTAATCTAAAGAAGTAGCTACTGATTTACTCAATAGTTGCGTTGCTAGTTTTACTTTCATTTTTTGTTTAAAAAAATGGATATGTGTATTTCTAATTTTGTTTCCTAAATGTAAACCTTCGCTTTCTTGCAGTTTATTCAATTGGATTAAAAAATTATATTCGATTTTATTATTATTTTCATCCAATAATATTTTCATGTCTCCAAAAGTATTACGTATCAGTTTTACCATGTGTGATGGATCCGGAAATACATAAATAGAAGTATCTGTTTTTGTTAAATAAATTATCAATTTCAATGTTACAGCCTAATAATGACAGCATTGAAAAATTCGCGGGCCAAAAATTCGCGTAAGCCATCAAAAGTTACACTTAGTAAAACTATTCCACAATTCAAAACTATGTTTATGCATTGTTTGACTAGTTCAGATCTTTCAACAGCCTTCATACCATTAATAAAAAAGTATCCTACTGGTATTTTCCAACTTTCGTTAATAGCAACTAACATAAATACAAATACCTCTTTGGCAATCCCAATATTTGGGTCATTTCTGGCTACCAAAACTAATAAGACCATGATATTGATTTCCATCCCATTCTAGTTGTTCCCGAATAGCTATTTCATCAAAAATTAAAGAACACACTATTTTCTTATCTGAATGTTGTACTTTCAATTTAAGCATATTTATAGCTTCACTAGTAAATCCAGGAAGAGCATCGACTGACGAATACCATTTGCTTAATGTTTTTACATGTGGTAAAGCACCATTAAAATATTCTCGAACATATTCATAAGCACGAGGTGAAAAGAAGTGAAGTGTTATTGCAAAATTTCGTTCATCCGTTGAAAAAGTTTTACTAGTACTATGTCCATTCACTTTTTGTAAAATTCTATTGAATAGATATTTATTTTTTCCAAATTTGTTCAAAAATACCTCATACAATTCTTGTGATAGATAATTTTTGTCCTTTAATTCATCAATAATAGTTATTAGAGTTGTTATTTTTTTTTCTGTCGACACAACTTGTAATTGGCGTATTTTTTTGGATTTGGAAAGATTTTCATTGGACAGCGTCTGTATTGTTCTTTTCAATTTTTTTTTTCTAGGCGTATCATCTAGTGCTGGCAGAAAATTACAGATGTTTTTCGAAGTATTAATTGATTCATCTATTGTTTCAGATGTAAATTCTGTAACTGAAAAACATATTTATATTATTAAATCAATTCAGCACATGTACTTCAGCACATTGTATTTTAATTCAATATATTGAAAGATTTTGTTACAATATATCTAAATAATTTAATTAATTTTAATGATTTAATTTGAATTTACTGATAAATTTCTTGAAAAGATAATATGTCCCATATAATCAGATTGTAGTCATTTAAGTACTATACTGTATAAATACTATACAGTACATGCTGTTTGCAATATAAAAAAAAGTAAACATGAAATTTTTAAGTTATATAAACATATATGTACATTACACAAATAATCAATTAATTTTAGAGGACAATGTATATTTTGTAAAAATAGCATGTATTGTACATATGTACATTGATGCTACATACATCATAACTTAAAGTTATATGAACCATAAGAATAGCTATTGTTAAATAACTGAAATAGAAATGTGCGTTATTAAATTACTTCAATTATTTATATATTAAGAAAATAATATTTAACACGTTTATAATTCCAAACGCAGAACTGTTAATTTGATAAATATATACTTACTATGTATCAATGAATCATTAACGGTTGTAAATTATTTTCATTACTTTCAATATGTTCAGCGTTTGTCTAAAAAATACATATTTTAAAAATAAATCTATAATCAAATTATCAAGTTGTAATACATATTAATAGATATACATACATATTTGAATCGATTAATGTGAATTGATGGAATGGCAGTTGTTTTTAATCTGACTATACTATATGATGTTCTATCAAAATGAACTTCTTCAAAATGTTGTGAACAGATTGTTGAGTTTGATGTTGGTGCCCATTCAAGTTTATCAACAAAATTAATCCATAAATTTCTTCTTTCGGAATCTTTTGGAAATCTGCAAATTATTTAATACTTTTTCATGACTTTTGATAGGTTTAAATCGTATATGTATATAAAGTAACATTAAAAACAAACGAACTTAATGTTAATATTCATTTATTTGAACAATGCAACTATTCCTTGATATCAAAATGTGTAAAGATAATTTCTAAATAGCTTATTTATAATACAATAGCAAAAAAACTATCTCTATAAACATTTTAATATATATAATAGAATATGCAAAAAGAATAAGTAATACTTACTTATGAAACGTAACATTTTCAGGTTTCTTTCTCGTACAGCCACACACACAACTGACCATTTTTTTATAATTTTTTTATAATAATATGATGATTTTTAAAATTACTGTTAATGAACTTTATAAGTATAGGCTATAGAAATGAGGTTATGAACAATTATTGCAAAGGTAATCGGCAATCTAGAAACAAAAAATCCCCATATTTACTCAAGTTACTAGAAGGCTTCTTCCGTTTCAAGCGTAACCATGGGATTTTCGCCAAATGCTCCTTCCTGATTTTCTTACTTCTTTGGTACAGACGTATAAAGGTACAATTTCATGCAGCGAAGCTTCGCTAGCGAAGTTCCCCCACTCCGCCGATTCGAGCAAGTCAGCGAAGGAACGCTCATAGTTCGACATTGCTCAACTATCAGCGAAGCAACGCAGCGAAACAAACGCGACCTTATTTTGACCATTTTTCGAACCCGTTGGCTATATCTATCCAGTCTTTTTCTTCAAGTCGGCCAGGTAGAACCAAAAGGCACAAACTGTCCCAAATTATTTCACATGTTTCTTGAATAATGTTGCTAGCCGTTGTTACTCCCACAAGGTACTGATACGACATCGACGTCATGGAATCACCAGATGCTAGATATCTACAATATTTTAAAAATTGAGTAAAAATACTATCAAATGAAAAAATAAATTTGGGAGCCCTATTAAAAAATCATGGCTTTTACTATGTGATTTTTCCACATTCATTTTTCAATACGGAGTATTACGTTCATAACATACATAAATTCAAACAAACCTCAATGTCAGTGCCAAGCGTTCGGGTGGGGAGATAGATTCCCGAACAGCATTTTGCTTCTGCAGTTTTGCACCAAGGATTTCTAACAATTCCTCCAACTGAGTTGCATTCATTCGAAAGTAATTGTGAAAACGAAGATCTTCCAATTTTAATTTGGGGACTGATGCAAAATAAAAACTATTTTCTTTGCGATTTTCAAAAATGGGTGCTACCCAACAATTTTTTTTCGCATATTTTTGTTTTTTATTTTGCACAACATGATGTATCACAGCAGTTGCTCCGGCTATACGTCGTCTTCTAACTTCTTGTTCTATTACGACTGCTGCAATACGTTTAAACTGCTCCATATAATGCAGGTATTGCTGGCTATTCTCCATTTTTGTCTGCAGTCTTTATATTTTTTTTACGATATGTTTTTCGGCACTATTTGGTTGTACATACATAAACCGTATTAACCGTCAAAACAACAGCTGAGTTGCATTCATTCGAAAGTAATTGTGAAAACGAAGATCTTCCAATTTTAATTTGGGGACTGATGCAAAATAAAAACTATTTTCTTTGCGATTTTCAAAAATGGGTGCTACCCAACAATTTTTTCGCTGGCGAAGCTTCGCTCCATGAAAAGGTAAGAGGGCTTAGCGAAGAGCGTTTCTTCGCTGCTTCGTTTTCGGCGGAGTGGGGGAACTTCGCCAGCAAAGCTTCGCTGCATGAAATTGTACCTTAAAGGTGCAATTTCACGTAGCGTCAAAACGCTAGCGGCTCTCCCCACTTTGGCGCCCTTGGTCGACGCGTCGTTTTGCCGCTTGAAGTTCGGAGAGGCTCAACTCGAGCGAAAAATAGATGTGTTTGAATCGTTTCAGTTGTATCAACAATTTCAAAAAATTAATATGTTAAATTTTAACATTTACAAATCTTAATGTTATTATCAAACGTTCTTTCGGTTGTATGGGTTCTCGAATAACATTTTTTTTTATCAATAGCGATCCAACAATAGATAACAATTCCTCCAATTGTGTTGCGGACATTCGGAAATAATTGTGGAATCGTACTCCATTCTCTATGGTCAGTTTAGGAATTGACACATAATAAAAACTGTGCTCTGGACGATTCTTTAAATATGGTGCTACCCAGTATTGTTTCTTCTTGTACGGTTTCTTTTCATTTTCTTGTAATTTTTGCATAATTGCACACAACACCAGTATTCGTCGTTTCTTTAGCTGTTACTGACGGCAATATATTTTGTAAGGTTGTCGATAAAATACTGTTCCGACAGTTTAAACGCACTTTGACACGTATCCTTATTGTCAGTTTTATACACGAATTAAATCTATAGAAAAAATTTAAAAAATACAGAAAATACAAATCCACAGCGACCAGCGATTTGTCGCTCCATGAAAAAGTAGCGGGAGTTTAGCGGCTGGCGTTTTGTCGACAACTCTATTGAGGGGAAATGTATCACAGAGTGGGGAGAGCCGCTAGCGTTTTGACGCTGCGTGAAATTGCACCTTAAGGTTTGTTCTTTCAGCTGCACTAGTTCTGCTCTAGTTCTGAACTAGAACTGACGAGTACAGTAAAAATTTAATAGTTGCAGAAATATAGATAGAAACGAAAAGAACGCTACAGTGCAGAAATCAACATGACGCGACACATGATTCCGGATTTTTTTTCATCAATATTATTTCTTTCATTGTTTGTATTTCTTTGTACATTTTGTTATATATCTTGGTGTAATTTAATAAATACTAATTGATCATCGACAGTACATTGCACTGTATTGCAACTAAAATCAATATCTTGATATTTTAATTTAAATATTACACCTTCTGCAAGAATATTATAATAAGATTATTATATTATACTTATCATCTTTATTTTCTTATTAAATAAATATTTATATATTGAAATTTAGTTCTTAAATAGCTATTTGCATAGATAATGTTTATTGATATATTTAGATACATAATTTTAATACCTTCCAATTTACAAGTAATATTTCCATCTTTATCAATTAAAATATTTCCAGCTGCATCTCTTGTAATATATGCAACACTTATTTTCTCCATGTCAAAAACTTTTTTTTATACGACTAAAGGTCTAATATAATTAATATAAATTAAAAATATAAATTCAAAAAGCTAAAAAAACTTTCTATATATCATATATTCTCTTTATATTTACTTTTT